>VUQR01036410.1:0-17444 GCA_015108515.1 Hemichromis elongatus
CCCCCCCCCCAGTTCTCTTTACACTGCCCTGAAATATGATTACAAAAACCCACGGGTAGCGCTGCTTTTTCATTAAGTCGCAACAAAACTGCCTTTCAAAATGTCTGTCTCATAGAAAAACATTATTACTGAAGCTTTAGTTTTGCTTTTTCTGCTTTGATAAAGTGCAGAATTTCTTATAGACTTTCCCTTCTACTAACTTCTTTTTAAAACCTCTTGAACTCAAAGCCAAAAATTTTAGGAGAAAATTTCAGATGAATGAAACGCTGCCTGAAAAGAGACAGATTGTGAAGGCACTAAGTCCCTGGCTGAGGCTCAATTCCCACAGTTTCTCTGACAGGGACCAGCACCAGAGTTTGTATATTAAAAGTTTGTTGAGAAACAACAGTGAGTCAACAGACGGATAAGAAAAAAAAAAGGGGAGACAGAGGGACTCAGAATGGGGCCTGGACAAGATAACTGTTCTGTAAGTAATGCTATCAGAGCTATTTGAAGTTATCTGGTAGTTTCTCTTCATAAATATACAGTTAATATCGTTTCTGTGGCACTTTTACTGCATGATCATTGGTGCTATGTTATTACCTTTGGATGCAAATATCTTGATGCATGCTCAATCATCCAGGTAAGTACATCCCAAAAGATGAACCCTCATCTGTACGTCATACATAGTTAAACATTACAGAGGTAACACATGTGACTTGTCAGTCTTCAAATTTAGTAACAAGCCGTATCAAGTTTTCACTGCAAACGCAGGGAGCTCAAAACAAACACAGCTGCTATTGAAGCCACGATAAACAAAGACACACAATGCATTTCTTCTCTAAGACAGTCCTGTTATGTATTTTTGTGATTTCATTAATCACATTCAAGTTGGCTGTGATCTAGGAGCACAGATATGCCTGACTTGAAAAGTTAATGATTTGTCCATAAGTTACAGACACACTGTAGGCCTATGTACAGTACGTCTAGCATAAAGCGCCCTCGTTGGCCAGTCACCACTCCTCTGAAACCAGTACTGAGATCTCCCGCAGCTACCACAGCCCTGCACGACGGGAGAAATGACAAGGGAGGTGTGAATTAAAGGGTCTGGGGGTCATATGGGGGCCTGAAAGCCCAGAGAATGGCAACCAATCCTGAGTTAGCGGGAGTCTGCTAAAATACGCACCACTGAAGGCACTTTTTTAAACAACAGTGCTTCTGTTCTAAGTAATTCAAGTTCAAGAAAGAATAAACCGAGGCCCTTCGTGCAGGAAGGACTTTCATATCGATGTTCTTGCTCTCCTTTTCTTTCTCTTTGTTTGCCTCAGACAAAGTAAGCAGCTCAACCTAAAGCTTCTTCAGAGAGTCGGGCAGGGGCTGACAGCGAGGGAAAAGTGATGACCCTCAGGGATGGGGAACAGCTTGAATCGAAGAGGGGTGAGGACAAAAAAAACTAATAAAAGGCTACACAAACAAAAACAATCTGACAAAACTAACTTAAACCTAAATCTAGCATATAACATTCAAATGGAACAAAAGCACAACAGTTTGAAAATAAATGAGAAGTCTGAAAAACCAGAGCTTCCACTTCAGTCACAGACAGGCTTAGAGCAGGAGACGGTTGAGAAGAGCACCCGAAACTGACTCATGGCGCTGGTCCTCTGTGGTGGGTAATTTGATTGGTTGGTTGGTCAGTCCGTTGGTCGGTGTGAACATGTCCTTGTTATCTTGTGTTCAATAAGGATGTAATAGCCCCTTGTTTTAGGGGTCAGAGCATGGCAGGCCAGCTGACGGGACAAGGATGTGTGTTTGCGTTTGTGTGTGTGTGTGTACGTGTGTGACTGGGCAAATTTAATCATCATCCCCTCCTCCGTACATGTCAGCCAGCTTCTTAAATCGGGGGCCCCAGTCATTGAGGTAGTCATAGTCCTGGTCTCCTGTGCTGGAGGAGTTGAGGGAGCTGACAGAGCCAGCGGTGGAGCCGCTACCCTCGTAGTCAAACACCAGCAAGGAGTCGTATGGAGGAGCTGTAGGATCGTTGTCTGCCGCTCTCAGTCCCTAAAGAAGATGGGAAAGAGGAGAATTCAGCTGTTAAACTGTTGCAGTACTTTATGTGGTTTGTATGTTGAGCAATATTCCCCAAAACCATTAAACTCAGCTTTGCATTGAACTGACATTTATGTAAAGAATGCCCTCATTTATAGCATATTTGTGTATTTACTGTAGTATCATATAATTAAATTCATGTCTGGTAAAGGTGCTGTGAATCCTACCTGTTGTTGATCTTTAATCTACCCATACTTACGGTGGCCCCTAGAGACAAAGCACGTACAAACTCCAAAACACATGCAAACTTCAAAACACAACGGAAGTGCTCCAGGACGCTAGGGGGCAGTGTTGAGCTCGATTTGCAAAATAAAGGGCAAGTTTGTTGCAAACACATGGAGTTGGATACCGGTGGAAAACACCTGCAAGGATAGAACAACCACACTCATAAAAAAATGTTAATTTACCTGTTACTACCACACCAAATCCAGTTGTTGGTACTTCCTGGCTTGTGTAGCCACCAGGTAACTAAAGCTCAACCCTGTCCCCAGCGTCCTGGAGCACTTCCATTGTGTTTTGGAGTTTGTATGTGCTTCGTCTCTAGGGGCCACCGTACATTCTGGACATGTAAAGCTACTAGAAAAACCTGATTGCAGCAGGTTTTACCTAAAAACATCTGGATAGCATTGTGGTAGTGTCACCTTTGAAGCAGCAGAACAGAGTTCCAGACACTGTGAGGATTAACAATCAGATGTTGGGGAACCCGAACACGAATGGATGGAGTTATCAGAAGCCAGGATGACAGACATACAGGAAGGCTCCACCAGAGGGCAAGAAAGCAGAAAAGCCAGCAACATGTGTGCCCTTCCAGTCATCAGAAATGTAGTGCACAGGAGGCACGATCCAAGATGAAACAACACAGAGGCTGTGATAATGGCAGCACAAGCACCCGATTCATACACAGGACCAAAGGCGCAGAGATGCCTCTGGCAAAGTCCTGCACATTAGTGCAGGCTCGGGCAGTTTAAAGGACCATCTTTGCTTCACACTGATTAGATACACTGAGGACAACAGAGGTAATACCCAGTAAAGCTTAACTTGGCAAAGAGAACAACCAGATTCTAAATGACAAATCAGCAGAACAGAGTCAGAGGGAAGTTGTGATCAATGTGGCAACCAAAGCTGAGAGTTAAGTCTTCGAGCATTCACAACATATATCACAATACACCAGTTTGACCTTTGTTTTGCATTGTTCTGTTTGGTTTAAGATCGTGTAAATCACAGTGCATAGAAAACCACGATAAAAAATGTATTCTTAAAGGTTATGCTGAGAAAAAAAATGCACAAGAAGTGAAAAGAACTTATCTTAAATAATTACTAGTGATGTTAGAGGTATGTATCATAGCAAGCTGACAAAAAAAAAAACTTTTACAGGATGCGCAGAAGCCAGTTCTCTTGGTAAATAACACTGGGTGCAGAAAGCAAGCTGCATCCTGAAGGACTTATCTCACCCTGCCCATCAGCTGTTTGAATGCCTGCCCTCAGGCAAACTTTCCAGATCTATCAAAGCGCGCACTACATGATTAAGAAACAGGTTGTTTTTTTTAATCCCAGATCCATCATCTCACTGAACTCTGCTCTGAAATCACACACCAAAAATCAGTAACAGGCCAAATCAATCAACACCTGCTGCAATACTATTTATACACAATCTTCTTAGACAAGTGCAACATTTTTCATAAAACTTTTGACTCTCTTAAAATATCTGAACATCTGGAGCTGTGTATGTATCTGTTATATATACCTAATAAGTTCCATTTCTAGGTAGTGTGCAGAGTTGTTGTGTTTGTTTTTTTACACGGTGACAATATAGAAATCGTGGGTATATACGGTTGGGGTGTAACTTTGCTTCTCAATAACAGGCCAAAGGTTACTGAGCCTCAGCCACAACATTATCAATATTAACAATGACAGGTGAACAAGTGAAGTTTCCCCATGCCCTTACATGTCATACTGTTTACACAGCACCTACACAATCGCGGACAGGTGATTTTTATTGCAATGACTGATCTGCGAATACAAATATAAAACTCAGGAGCTCTTTGTTTCAATGTGCGATCATCCCTTTTCATCAATACTTTGACACTGTTTCATAAATAAGATATGACGGGGTCTTCATGTTATCTGGCAAGGCTCGATTCTTCGCTCGCTCTCAAGAATGATAAATTGGGGCCATTGACCTGAAGGTTAGCTAGGTGAAAAGACTGGGCTTCATCCATTTCAGTCACATAATGAGACATACTTTGGATAGAAACCTAAAAAGCTTCAACCAGTCTGGGCACGGTGCATGGCAGAAACACCATGTGTTCGCTGTGTTTGTGTTTAACCAGACTGCTGAAGCGAGATCAGGTGAGTGCATGCGTGAAAGAGAGAGAGAGAGAGAGAGAGAAAGAGAGAGTCAAGGCTGGATGGATCAAAGCTGAACAGCTGCCAACACCTCTCGAGTGTGAACGTGTTGTCACAAGTCTGTCAATCAGCATTTTCTCGCATCAGTGTTCCAGCGCTCGAGTTGCGTGTGTGGACAGCGCTCATTTGTACGTGTGCGCGTAAATTAACCCGGCACGGTGAGAAAAGCTGTAACATAAAACAAAACTCGTCGTTCCCATCAACCCGGTGGAGTTTTACATTTTGAACAACATTCAGAAATAAGTAATCAAGTTAAGTGTCAGATTGATGGAAAGTGAAAGTGAGGGGGCCAGGTTATAGTGGGAAAAACAATCTAATAACAGTGTAGCCACTGTGCGTGCAAAAGACAATGTGTGGTTTTAAAGCTACCTCATGGATGAAGTCCCCGATGTCTCCGGGGTGGGGAACAACAGGTCTGATTGGATACTGGGACTCTGGGATGATTGGACGCTCATCCACCCTGCGGACACCGGGCGGCTTGCTGATGATGTGCTCCAAGGAGTCGGGCTGCTGCAGCTGGCTTAAGTCATAGTCCTGCACAGCGGGCAGAGAAATGTAAGTAAGGTAAAGTCCATAAAGAGATCGCGTATTTGTGTATTCTCAGGATCTCACTTGGTCCTCTTCTCCTCCTCCCTCTTCATCATACTTGAGGATGTTGTCCCTGACATCATCTTCAGGGTCAATAAGCAGTTGCTTTGTCTGCCTCTCCTTCTCTCTGCGCTTGATCCACACCACAAACAACAGCACCATGCCTGCAATGACACACACATGAATGTGAAAAAAACCCCAGGGTATGTTGCAAGCACCTCTAAAACACAAACTAAAAGCAGACCATCAGATAAGTAAGTAGTAAGGATGCATCGGAGCACAAAGTGCAGATGCTAAACATGTATAGTGTTTAATACATTTAGCACGTTTGTACAGGACTTAGCAACATTTAATTAAACGTCAGTTTTACTAATGCATCCTGAGGAAGCTGTTTCCCATTCGTCTTGAAGGATAAAAGACTGTCAAGAATAAACAACCTAAGTTTATGTTAACATGACAAACCGCAAAGTACAATGACATAGCTATGCCAACACAAACCACTTAGGGAGCCGGTTGGTGGATGAATGGGCCCAGCAGGCAGATGGCTGCTACTCATAATTTATTTCCTCCAAACAGTCCCTTTAACCACAGCCACTATGACCTTTCCATACTTAATCACACGGCTAACATTTCAGTAATATGAATCATGACGCACAATTTTTCTTTGTTATTGCGGTTTATTTTTTATCCTGAAGTTTTTATTATCTTTGTAGTCTTATCCATCTATTTATATATTTATGGTCATTTCTGTGTGATCTTGTGCTTGTATATGTCATCACTGAAAAATCTTGGCATGCCATACTTGAGTAAATAACAAGAAAACAGATTAAATTAGAGTTCTGGGTTGACAGGAGTTATAAGATAATAGAAGAGTGTAAATAATCTAAACTTTTAAAACATTTGGAAAGAAAAACCTTACAGTTGAAATGATCTATTGGGATGCCATACACAGTATGAACACAGCACAGCAACAACAACTAAGGCGAGACTGATAGTAGCTTTTTTTCCCTACCAGGAAAAAAACACAAAAACATCTCATCCAGAGATGCTGGAGAGGATTCAAGCACTCCAGGCAGTTATCCATTATACAAACTGATGCTCATGTTATTGTATTGTTAAATATTTAATGTCTGTGCCCTGTACTACACTTTTTGAGCAATCTAATCACAGACAACTTTTCTACAGCAAATGTGTGGGTATGTGGTGTGTTTGAGAACTCACTGAGCAGTATGATGATGCAGATGAGGATGGAGATTATGGCTCCAGTTCCCAGGCCGGCAGCTGCCACGGCCCCGAGGGTGGTGCAATCTCCGTTTTCATCGCAGGGACACACCTTAACTTTGATGACTGACCTGTTGGACAATGGAGGGTTCCCGGAGTCTGACACGATTATGGGGACTTCATACACTCCAGGCTCTAAATATATTTGGTTCCGCAGACTCAAACGGGCAAAATCACCTGTGAAGAGAAAAGAGACATTACTAGCAATCACACTTCTTTTTTCAAAAGGATTTTTTTTCCTGGGTTACAAATAGTTACAAAAACTGTCATTTACATGTTATATATACCATGAAAATATACATTTAATAACAGATTTTTTTTTTTAAATACTACAGCCATTTAGTGAAACTTGCAAACAAAAATATAGCATAAAAGGCAAAAAGAGAAAGTGAGCAATTCAAATGAGTGTGTGAATAATAAACATTTGGTATGACCACCTTTATTCTGCAACACAGTCTGAACTCTTAGGCAACCTGTTTTGTAATTTCTTAAAGTAGTCTTCAGAAATAATTCTCCAGGCTTTTTGAAGGACACTGAAAGTTCTTCTTTATAAGTTGACTATCTTCTGTTTTCTGTCAGGATGATCCAACACTGCTTCAATAACGTCGAGGTCTGGGCTCTACAATGGGAGGCCTTTGTGTATTTCCTTTATTCAGATATCCTTTTACTGCATTGGCAGTGTGTTTGAGATCAATGTCATGCTGAAAAATGAAGCTGTTGCCAATCAGATGCTTTCCATTCCATAGGAAATATTGCAACTAATTTTAGTCCAATTCTTGTGTAATTTGGTTTCTTGGCAGCCACCCTTCTACTGAGGGCATCAGCCACCTTTTAAGACCTAACATGACATATAGACACAGACACAAACATGCATTCCCAGCCTCATGTGATATATACAAGTACTCGGCACTCACCCAACGTAGAGACAAACAGAAATGGACACTGTCCACACAATCACACTCCCCAAACATCCTCTATACCCCAGGTCCATGCAACTTCACCCCCAGAGGGGAAATCCGCCCCTAGACCCAGGAGATGTTACCCTTTTCCCTGGGGCGGAGACAAGCAGACTGTCCCCGGTCCAGTAGCTGCAGGGAGGCCCAGCATCCCAGACCCTAACCAAACGGGCCAACTCCTCCTCCCAGCTCCCCGCCCCGATGGCGAACGGAGGAACGGGGGTGTGAAGACCCCATACCTCTCTCTGCCTGCTCATATGTGATGTTGCTGCGTGCTGCTCTAAAGTGTATTTAAAACATGGGAGGGCATGGTGCTTTCTGCCAGAGAGCAGCACGGCCCCTCCTGAGAACCCTCAATGTCTACATGCATTTAAAGTTGAGAGGTGGGCACTGGCACCAGAGGTGAGGTTGAATACACAGACCGTCCTCTGGAAGTCGTATAGCGTGCACTCCTCACATTTTCTAAGGACACACTACACAGCATGCTGGTATATGCCGTGTTTTTGGCTAAAATCTCTTAGAGAATCACCTCGTTGGTAGAAGAATACTATTTTATACCTGTCAAACTGTGCTATGTGACATTTTTCATCAGTTCAACCAAAGAAATTTGAACAAATTACACGTTTGCCTGACAGGCTGCTAGTAACAAAGTCCCTAATGATGTAATAAATATGGCTCCTTGGAAGCAAAACAAAAAGAAATGATAAGCTACTCAAGACTTTTGCACAGTAATGTACATAAACGTGCACATGGTTAAGAAGGCATAAGTATTTTTTAAATTGGATCATTTGTCTTCAGTGGTAACTCCTTACCGCTGATCCTAGAAATTGTCCAGTTACGTCGGATGGTGGTGGGAAACGTGGGTAACTCGAAGACAAAAGGTCCAGCGTTGGGGTCTGTGTCGGCATCAGCGGCAGTGATGTTGACACCGTTGATGCTCCTGTACGTCCTTTCACAGATCTGAGACTCTCTGGGTATGAGTGCTGGGGGGTTGTCATTAATATCTATCAGATAGATCTGCAGTGTGCCGGTGCCGCTGGCTGCAGGAGAGCCTTAGAGCAGAAAGAGAGGAGAAAAAAATAATATCATGACAGGAGGAAAACATGACAAGAGAAGATGTGTGCAGTGAAAGGGACGATTGAAGGGGAAGAGAGAGATGTCGAAGGCTGGCAGAAGTGAGGGGAATAATGAAAGAAGACAAAAAAGAGAGATACAAAAAAGGAATGAGAAGACGTGATTGGAGCAATGTTCATTCACAATGACGGTGAAAAGGTAGGAATACTGTGGAGCTGCAGGAGAATTTCTACACTTGACAGAAACACTTCTGACAGTTGTGCTTTCCAGTTCTTCTTTTAGTCTTACGGCAAAATCAAACCCATCACAGTCGATCCAGATGGCGGCACAGCGCATCCAATCTTCTGGAGTGAGTCTAGGTATAATAATGATGACTGTAACACAGCTAAACAAGTCTTTGTCTGTGTGTATTACACTGTTATATAAAAGTCATTTATGATTTTGGACATAAAGGCACCTTTGTTTGAAATATTAACAGTACAGAGCTTTAAAACAACGAATGGGACATTGTCATTGCACACTGACAGTCCCTTCACTGTCACACAGACAATCAGTTAAACACTTGAAAATAAACATAGTATGTGTCTATGTATTAAAAGTAAATCTCCATAGAATGTATGCAGGGAACATTTGGCATGTAAAATAAAGGCATTGTTGCAAACTAAAAGCAGCAGTGCATCATTTTTAAAGTGAGATCAAGTTGTACTAAGAGTCTAAGTGATTTTTTGCTGTGTTGAACTCACAATGACTGCATTACATTTGCATATAATTTTAGGTAGCAGTCACATTTTACATACAAATCTGCAGCATTTGCTTATTAGCAAGGTAACAAAATTGTGACATTAATTGCTCTAAACTTTACACCAATGTTGTACTGACTCTGTATTGTAAATCTGTGGAAATTGTCGAGGCCTGATAGTGATGTAGGCATGCCATTGTAAGTGCTGCTTCAACTACAATAGTGTCAGCCTTGGAGTGCAATAACATGCACTGGTGCACACAGACACGCTCACACTTCATCTACAGGCGCAATCTAGAAGCTTTTGCATTGACCGAACACAGCACCAGACCATCAGCAACTGCATTATGGAGAATTGGGAATAAGAAATAGACACTTTAAACAATCAGGGAGGGAGATAGCTGAGCAAAGAGATGAATGCATGAATGCGTATGTGCAGCGGGAAAATGTGGCAGAGAAACATCTTAAAAAAGGGTCCTTAGCAGTATAAAGCTCAGCGTTGTTTATTGAGTGTGTGTCAGTGGGTGACGGCCCTTAGCTTTCCCCCAATTAGGAGTCATTTCCCTGTCATGCCCCACTGGCCCAGTCATCACATGGAATCAAGCGACCCCAGGGCTCATCTCTGGCATGAGATAAGGGCAATGTAATTTACAAAGATTTATGCAAAGCTTACAGATCTGCCAATTAAATGTGGCAACAGAGCAAGACATTTGCCACAAGAAGGGTGAGACGCAGCTGAAGACAAGGGTCTGGAGTGAGTCTGTTATCAGTTTGAGCTCTGTTTGACTGGTAACACTATGATTTTTCAATTGCTTCGTAAATTTGAAGTGATTAATAAAGACATCAAGACGTCACTGATGGATGTAATATGTTTTACTATCCAGAGACATCTGATAACATACCTAATACTTTTGTCATAACTTGACAATAGGCGTTTATGTGAAAAAATATAGACAATTTAGATGCTCTGCTTACACACAGTTTTGCGTAGCTAAAATTAAACCAATGGGGGAAGTTCACTAAACATGCATTCAATCTGAAGGCCACCAGATTTTCTCGCTTGACTTCTATAAACTCATTCCTACTGAGTTTAAGGGCTCTGTTACTAATTTTGGGTCACGATGAATAAAAAATAAGTTTAATTCTGGAAATCTTGGTGATGCAATGGAGTATAAAATGACTTGCTGACTTGCCAATCACGAGACATTAGCCAATGAGCTTTTTACAGCCAGTTCTGCCCCTCATTGCCACATCTGTTTTTTAGCAACTAAGATGTCAACACCCACCTCGAGGCTTTAAAACAGGACCTAAGAAACTAGAGATTAATGTCATGGTAACTACATCTTTCATCTATTGTTCATGTTTTCTATAGAAACTTATTTTAGGAAATTTAATTTTAACAATAAAAATATTTAAAAAGTCAACAATAATACAGTTAATATCTCATATAGGCCATATGACTGGCTGTAATCTAGTTAGAACTCAAAACATTGCATTCCTTTAACTCTGACAACTTGTTAATTAACAGGTGAGCTTCTATAACATCCAAGTTATTCTTATTATTGTTATTTATTATTCAAAAGCCACATCCTTTAGGAAGCCATACAGGCAATAAAATCACTTGAGTTTTCAAATATAATACAGCAGCTTCTAAAAGCTTTAAATACATTTTCCAGCCTTTGAGTGGGTTTGACCATCACTAATTAAACATTCTTATTATTAGTGTCTTTTTTCATGCTATAAGCATTAAGACAGTAATTAAGCATCTCGTCGTATTAACTGCTGTGTATGTGCTGTCCAGTTTTTTGTACTTTAAAAGCCCGTCTAGGGACAGGCAGCACAGACCCTATGTGTGGCATGCTTCATGTTACATACTTGTCCCTAAACAAATAAACAATAAACAGTTAATGTAGACTGATAAATGCAATTTGTACACATGTAGTTGCTCTACCAGGGATACGTGTGGTTCGTGAATGCAGTACTGCAAACGCAGGCTTTCTAATGCACACACACACATACACACACACACACACAAACACACACATGCGTGCGCACACACACACAGAGGCTTACCAGTTCTGCTGGTTTGTTAATCCTAGCCATGTATGGGGGACATGTGGAAGCAGCTTGCCACAGCTGATAGGAGAATTATGTGGGTTTTAACCAGCTAAATAAATAATTATGTTTGTGTAAATTCCTCAAAAGGATTTGTATTAACTCCTTTTTTGATGGCGGATGAGAGATGCGAGGCATGGTGAAAAGACTTGTAGTAAGCCTACCATATGCTCTTTGAAGAACGCATAAATATAAACAATACCATAGGTGTGTTTAGAGGAAAATGAGCCAAAAGGTTCTGAAACGGTCAGATTTCATCGAGGGGGTGTAATAAGTGTACTTCTCACCATGCTGTCACCACCTCTTCATGTCCCATTCTACTATCCTTACTGTCTCATAGCACTTCTTACCATAATCCCTCTTATGTTGTGACGGCTGGCACTCAGGCAAGGCCCACGTAGACACACAAACATGCATGCACATGGAAAAAAAAACCTGCTGGTTTCTTTTGTTCTGGCCACAGTCCCAATATCAGACAGACCTAGAAGAAACTCGCCTGTTGAAACGGTGTACTTTACAAAGGTGAGCAAATAATAGGAAATAGGTAACATATCATGATTATAAAGAAGATTTGGAATTAAAAAGCAGGAAAAAAAACAGGAAAGTCCAAACAACAGGAGCATGTAAACCTATAATCCAGCTGTGTCTCCATGCATTCACACAGCAGGTTACATATATTGGTGTTTGACATTGTCAGTCATCACAAATACATTTATGCGCACAAACACACACACACACATGCACGCGCTCACAAAATGTAATTTCAAATGAGTGGCTTCACACATGCTAACACCTATAAACACACCAATGTTTCAAAGCCAGCTCAACTTAAGATAAACGCACCAGTGCGCTGCACGTCACTGATAAGGCAATTTGGAAGGAAAATAGCATTTCCCGTTTTACTTAAGAAAACAAGAAACATTCACTTCCACTTGAGAAAAAGTTATTTGTTTGCTGTGATTGGGTTTGTGCTCTGCAATGTTTGAATTTCAACTTTGAGGCAGAACAAATTATGTATGCTGCATAAATTGCACAGAACCCAAGGAGGAAGCAGGCTTGGACACAAGATAGGAGAGGCTCAACAGTGTAACCAGTTGTGCAAATCCTGGATTTTCACTGACTCTAACCCAGCTACATGCCTTTATAGTCTTCTAAATCCACACGAAAGTCTCAGTTTTTAATCAGCTGATATACTCAATATACAAAACACTAGCTTGTGTCTCAGAGTTCAATTACACTGTAGAACTCTTGGCTCTGGATTACATCAAATGCATATAAAACAAGTGGAAGCAAAGCACCTTCAAGAATACTGAATTTACACTGAGGTGTATGTTATACTGTAAAAAGTACCAGTTCTGTTACGATATGTCTAAACTATTGGACATCTGAGTCTTTATAGAGAGAAAACTTGAAAAAAAAAAAGTGGTGAAAGTGTTAAAAAAAATAATCACTAATGCAGCACTTTCATAGAGTTTCTTACCATTGTCTGTTGCTAGAAATGTGGCTTCATATACGTTGTTTTTTACATAGATAGACTCCCGGTCGAGCATTGCTGTGGTTACTATCTGACCGTTGGTTCTATTGATGGACAGCCAGTCTGCTGGGTCGTTCAGCTTTGAATACCTAAAGACACACAAGGACAGATCGATGGAGACGTTAGCGTTTGGCGCTTCCCAGTTTACAAGCAATTAGAAATTTTCTCTTGCATCTGTGCATACCTAGATTGCCTCCACGTACACGCGGTCTAAAAATCACAACAGCTTGACCTTCACACAGTTTAATTCTTCAACGACTTCTTCTCCAGAGCGTGCAGCCTACAGTCAATTTCACCTCATTTTTTTTCCACTCCTGTGTTCCAGCCACTGAAGTCAATTACCTCCTTAGTTAAGCACTGATGCAACTGCCTGTGTGTGTGTGCGGGTGGGTGTGTGTGTGTTTTACATGCCCATTTTCTAAAAGTGTTTGCGTAAGCTTACACTGAGAGTTTATATGTATATATGTTTTGATTCTTGCCTGTGTGTATATAGGGAATGTGTATAGTGTGGAGATAGGAACATGGGATCTTGGTACTGACAGGAAAGTGGTAGCAGGTGGCAGCAGTCCCCTGGGATAAAGCGGCGGAGAAGGAACATGGGATCATCTCCAGGGCCGAATGCCAATCTCACTCTGATCTCGCTGTTCTTGTTTTGCTGGCTTTTGTTTCATTTGGCTTGTTTCACCCATTCATTTTTATCTAAACTCTCTCTACTCACGCGGCCTCACCTTAACTTGAGGTGCTTTTGTGTTCATTCATTTTCGTAGCCCCGTCTGTATCTTCTCATCTGTGTCTCATTCATTCTCCGATACGGAGTTCATCAACAGAAACATCTCTTGGTTCGCGCTAACGCTATGACACATCATCTGTAGACACGTGACACCTTGGCCTTGCGCACCTATGTTTCTACATTAATTCGATTTCATTTACTGAATGTGAGCTGGGGTGAAAAAGCCAACTTGTTATGTGACACACACTTCCAGCCTTTCAGTCTATTCAAAATGAAATGGATTTGGCCTTAACCCTGCTTTTATGCTTACTAAATTGTACTTTACTCAGCATTAGTGTACAGCTCACTTATTTATTTGTGCTTGATTAAATACTGCATAGCATTTCTACTTACACGGAGGAGACTGAAAGCCTGAAGGGATGGGTGGCAATAAGTAGGGGGGACGAGGGGAGGACAGAGACTATAATCTCTATCCTGTAGTGATTGAGGTGGGATTTTCCCAGCAGGCAGTGGGCATGATCCGAGGCAGAGCACAGTGCGGGAAAGGGAATCACAGAGATGACATTCCCACACTCTAGACAGATTCACACAGGCAAGCCAAGCCCACAGCCGCTAACAGGCAGACAGTGAAATCACCACCAGGACTACAGTGAGTCCATCACAGTGGGAGGGTGGGATAAAAGAGGGAGGAAAATGAGCAGGAACGGGTAGGAGAGGTGACATTCGGAAGTAGCAGCATGGCTGTATGATCTAATTTTAATGTCCTCATTAAGACCGACTTGATACCTACTGCTATTCTGTGTCCAACTGCATTTCTATTGGCTTGACCATGCCAAACTCACAAATGAGCTCTATCTCTGGAATGGAAGGCAGACAAATGGGTGTAGATTTTAATGAGAAGAGGAAAATTAAGGATCAGTTTTTCCAAATGCATGGACATGAATATCATATTTAAAAAAAAAAAAAAAAATTCTGAGCATTTCAAACAAACAGTTTTTGATCTGGGGAAATATTTTTCTTGATATCTGTTAATATGAAGGTGAATTAAGCCAAATTTTTCCCCCCTTCCTTCTGTCTCTGCGCTTTACTTTGCTTTCCTGGGCGTGGCTTTCATCCCGATCCGTGGCTGGCACACCCTTTTCTCATCAGCTCACCTAACCAACTGCTTCTCCAACCACTCTCCGCCAGATTGTTCTGTCAGCTTCAGCAGTAAACTAACGCTGGGCCAACTCTGATTTATTTCCTTGTGTATTTCTGTCTCGTGTTAACCAAGTTCTGTCTCTGCGCCTCAGATCTTCCTAATGTGCAAGCCAGCAACCAGTCAGCTACCTGCCAGCCATGCTGTGGCTTCTTCTGCCACATTCACCTGTCAGCCCGCTCTCCACTGTCATTCCCAGCTCTGTTCACCTCCCAGCTCTGCCTCCTGTCTGCCTTGGACTCCAGCCTCGTCACACAAACTCTCTTTTTTTTAATAGTAAAAGCCTAAAAACTGCTCCAAATATTGTGATCAGCTTATAACAACTGGCTCAAACTGCTGCCAAAGAGAATCTCTTAAGGTCACCAGTTATACACATTTTTTTATCTGTACAAAAATCTGTGTTTTAAGCCCTGGAGTTTCTGCTATTTCTCTGGCAAACTATCAGTCAAAAAACCATAAAGCTAGAAATATATTTTGCTGTTTTTACACTTCCCTTTGTGTACAAAAAGATTTGCCATGTTAAGAGACCTGTTAATTATTTAACCTTAATTTTAGATGATGCGCAGACATGATAGTGGTGTCAATCTTTTTATCCAAAATTCAGCGGAAAAAATTAGAAATACACAAATTGTTTCTTTTCAATATGCCTGACAAATGAGCAATCGCAAATGAACTTTAATCAGAAATCTCACAGGTCAGTATCTGAACATCTGGGCAAATAAAAACCAATATTTTCAGCACAGCTCAATGCCAAAGCAAGAATTTTTGTTTTTCACTCGGACAACTGACACTTTAAAATCAGGGACAGGGAAGAATTAAAACATGGAGTGCATAAACAGGTGCGTGCAAGACATTTTCTTCTTTGTTGCCCTGCAAAATGACTACAGCACCTATTCGTCCCCGGGTACCTTCCACGATAACACAAGCGCACGTACGCCCTCTGATGATAAACGCTGTAACACAAAGGTTTGTTCACAAAGCAGAGTGCTCTATTCATTCCCACACTTCAATTAACTCTCCCCAACTCCAGTCACTGCAGACAAATTAAACCATATTTAATGCATAAAAAAAACCTTCTGCATAAACAGTCTTTAGGGGGAAATTTCCAACACAATGACTCGAGGTTTTGGTGGAATCATTAGATTTTGTATTTCAACAAAAAGTTAAGTGGAGAATATGGCTGGATTCAAAATGTTGTTTCAACTTGCTGTCGTGCTGCATTTCCATCTGTAAACAACGTAACCATGGGCAACTGGCCTTCACCATTGCTAACTTTTTAATGAAGTGCTATCCAATATTTTTTTGTCTTCTTGTAAAAGTAAACAGTTTTCTCTAGTACACTTCTGGAATATGAAATTTGGTTTCAATGTTATTCTGTGTGTGAAAGTTTTCCTCTCCGTTCCCGCGCCTTATTTCCAATGCTTTCCGAAGCTCTGCTCTACCAGAAGGCTTCTCTCATTTGGGAGTTGGTAGGTGTGTGAGTACAGCTGGATGTATGATTAGGCCTGGCAGGTTAGTGATCTTAGCAAGCAGCAGGGAGAGGTATGACATTTATTTTTCAAACCCCCGACCCTGAGGATGAAAAATGCATGTCTCAAGCTTAGCCAAGGCGGTTTGGGTAATCACTTATGCCAGTGTCTCCAGTCCCATGTCTCGACCTTACTGGCTGGGTGTCTGACAGGTGATGCATGATGCCTCACTCCTCTTCCCTCTCCCCATCCCGCTCCTATACACATTGCCTTTTCCCAAAGCCCACACTGTCAGCCTGTCCCTCCATTGATAAGCACCTGTCAACTTCAAACCTTGACCTGAAGTCAGCTCACCATGTTCAGCTCCTGTCCCCTTCCCTCCCTTTATAGCCCCTCAGGTCCTATTTCACTTTACTTTTGACTTTTAAGGCTCCCTCTAAATCTTCTCCATGTCTGAGTTTTCTTAATGCATTCATTCAAAAAGACAGACAGCTTTTTGTCACAGGCACCGACATGTGCAATATATTACATCTAACACAAAACATGGTGTAATATCTAAATGTCTCTCCCATTAAAGGCATGCCAGTTGAATGTTTGACTGATGGCATTTGGAAGTACAATACTGTGCAAAAGTCTTGAGCCAACCCGTCGTTCGTTACGTTTTGCTAAAAAGGTAAATTGGAAATTGAAATGTGCAAGCGTAAATGGAAATACAGTAATAAAGGCAAAAGCAGAGTTTGTGAAATTCAAATGAACTTGAAGGGGAGGTTTTGGTATGACCACCTATTCCTCAACATAGTCGGAAACCTCTCAGGGAAGCTTTCTTTTCATTTTTTTAAGTAGTCTTCAGAAAAAGTTCTTGAAATTTCTTGAAGGTCATTCAAAAACCCTTCCTTGGACTTTCATACACAGAAAAAACAGTTACTTTAAACTCACTTAAAACAACTGTTATAGCTAAATCTATTTTCTGTGGTAAGTGAGTTGTAATTTTAGGTAAAGTGAAATAAACAGTGTCAAACCAGAAATCCCAATTTTCCATTGCAACAATATAAAATTTCAGTTCAGCTAAATGACCTGGACGTCCTGGTGGACACCTTGTAAAATGTTTTTATATATATATATATATATATATATATATATATATATATATATATATATATATATATATATATATATATATATATATATATATATATATATATATATATTTATATAATGTCTATATCTATATGGTTTTTATTTATTTACTCCATATAAAATGCAAAAAAC
>VUQR01036410.1:24892-36739 GCA_015108515.1 Hemichromis elongatus
TGGTGGTGGTTGGGTGGGGGGGGGGGGGGGGGGGGGGGGGGGATACATCAAATCTAGAGTTTGAATAAATTAAGTCAAATTTTTTCCCCTCATTTTATGTGGCAGAGCAGTTTTTGGAACACAAGAGAAAACTTTATTATCGCTAAACTCACATGACAAATTTGAAAGGCTCCTTTGCAAAAAAGCATCAAATGTAACATAAAAATGTACAGGAAGTCAAGGGCGAAGCATATTACAGTCAATAACTTCCAATTACTGCACTTTTGTCGTTTTTGATTTTAGAAAGCAAGTATGTTAACAAGCATAAAATTCCTGTGATGAGTAACGCAACACAGTGTGCCTTTCAGCATAACAAAGTAATGCAAAAACGAGTCCAGGAATGCAGTTAACGTCAACATTTCCAAGGAGGCAAGAGCCTTTCTATGCTGAATAATACACAGGTGAGATCTTTGAGCAAACTTTCAGATGAGTACTTGAAGTCATTAATTCTCCTCTTTTAAACCAAAAGTTCCTCCCAATTATCATTTACAAATGCTCTGTTTTCAAGGCTTTAATTTTAATGACAGTGATCTTTGAAGGGATGCTGGGGTTATTGTCAATAATGGATGGAACAAAGAGCATTTAAATCTTGTAAAAAAAACCCAAAAAGTAGAGTTGCTCTATTTCTTTCACTCTCTTAGCAATTTATTATATAAATGCTGCTGTGGTTCTGATTGGCTCTAGCAGCCCGCTGTTGTTAGTGGGTCTTTTAACATAGACCTTTTGTATAACCATCTTCAGGCAGAGGATTAAATTTCCTATAATTACATAGGCTTGCTTTTTTTTTTTTTTGTATGTGATACTGTCCCCAACTGCTGGACTTTCTGATTGTGATTGGCACACAGTGCTGTTGGCTTTCTCACAACACTTGACAAAACACCTCTTGCCAACACCCTGAATTCTCTGTCACTTTTCTGGCAGCGGAGAAACACTAAAAGAGGCAAGGAGAGGTAAGAGCGAAAGCAGAGAAGTGACAGGGGACTTCATCATACAAGCTTTGTTAGGATAGTAGCTAAAGGAGGCCAAGAAAGCAGTGCAGTGAATCTTGCACAGAGACACTCTGATTTCATGGCTTTACATTTCTACATATTCCCAAAAAGCAGTGTATGCCATATTTCATCTGTCTGTACCATGGATGGCACATACATGTGTGCAGCCCTGAATAACCACCCAAAGTCTTCCCATCTGTACCCATACACCACCCTTTGCGGACTTGAAAAATAGGCCAGCCTCTGATAGGCATGATGAAATATTAATCTCCAACATTAAAGACAAATTCCCCAAACTTTATATTTCTGGGACATGTTGAAAGATCTATGGGGTTTATTGCAAACACTAAATATTTGCATAATGGCCTGCATTCTCAACTAAATGGCTCTTATGTTATACCCCCATGAAAGTGGATGATTTATGAAGGGAGTGGGTAAAAGTGCTCTGCTCATCGTGGCTCCAAAACCTCCACTAAACTTGATCATCAATATCCATGATAGTATTAACTTCCCTCTGTGACGCTGATGGAAATGCACTTAAACACGGTGGAATACAGAGAATATCAATCTATTATTGCCCGCTATCATCAATACGCCGCCAACGGTAGAGAATCTTAATGCGGGAAGGGGGTGCCGAGTCAGTAGAGACCTCTGATTTACAACGAGCCATGTCTACACTTTATCACTGCTGCTGTATAAAATAGCTCCCGTGACTAAATAATCCCTCATTCCTTCTTCTCTCCTCATCATTCTCTCGTCACTTTTTCCTTCTTATTTTCCATCTTTGGCTCCACATGGTGGTCCACTCATCAGCTCCCCTTACTTTCTTTCTTTCTTTCATCACCCTTTTCCTCCTGTTCTTCCTTCCCTTTGAATGCTCTGCTTTGTGTGATGTAGCAGTTCTCTGATGAGCTCTATGACTGACATATGCTTACCTCCAATGCTAAGTCATCATCATAAGGGTCTTAATAGCCCCCAGGGCAAATGCTAATGCTAAAATTGCTGCTATCACCTCTAGAAGTGGTGCACAGTGTACTTTTTGGCTGATACTGCCTCTGTCGATATTCCAGCAGTTGCAAAGCTAAGCACCTTATCTACCCAACATAACCAGGCTCTCATCCCTGATGATAGGAAGGTGCACATCCAGAATAATCCTGACATCTGAAAACACACTGACACAGAGACAGCCTTTTCATCAAAACAAAACATGTTGAGCGCAGAAAAACAACTTTGCTTTTTTAAATTTTTCTGAACAAATGCATGTTTTCGTTTGCCTTTATTTAACCAGGTTAGTCCCATTGAAATACAAGATCTCTTTTGCAAGGGAGACCTGGCCAAGACAGACAGAGCAGTAGCACAAGTTACAACATTAAATACATTCACACTTTAAATCAATTTCTATGTAAACTCAATTAAAACATAAACATACAGATAGACTGGATTCAACTGACCTCATCAGAGTCTTAAATCTGCTCAAGGAAATCAAATCCTTTGATTTTTTATCTCTGCCACATCCTATAAAACCTATTTCCAACCATAAAAATAATAAGTCTGATTTTTTTGTTTTTGTTTTGAGCTATAAGCACAAAAATGACTGAGCTGTCGTCTCAGTGGTTCCACTCAAACATTTTCACTTCTGAGACCAACGGATATATACTGTATATACTATATAAAATCCATATATGTGCAAGTCGAAGGAGAAATAACCTGAATCACTAATTGATTAAGTGATGATGTTGCAGAATGGCACCATCAGCAATGTATTACATATACTGCAGTACTTTGGATTTTTAATTTTTACTTGGCTCTCAGTAATGACCTTCTGTAATGTAATCATCATTCTAAATATCACCATCATGACAACAATCATTAACCATTTGCTGGCTCTAGTTTTCTTGCTCATGAAAGTCAATGATATGGATCTGTTATTCCTCATGAGTGAGCGTGCATGAGTATGTGTGTCTGCGTGTGTTTGTGTTTCAGCTCTCTACAAGCAAATGAGCAATTATCCTTTATACTTTATAAGTCTCCCTCACTGTCCTTGTGAAAATCTTCCCTTGTAATAACATAACAGTGTCCATTCCTCCTTTTTCAATTTTCCCTCCTTCCATTTCTTCCTCCTTCTTCTTCTGATGTATTTCTTTTTTATGATTTTTCTTCTCCGACATGCGATTTCCGCCCTCTTCTCTTAACCCAACTCCTCTATTTCTTTGAACTGTTACCCATTGTCCATTATCTCATTTGTAATAACTCACAGTTTTGGCGGTCAGCATGGGAGGGTTGTCATTGATGTCCGTGACAGTGATGATGGCAGTGGCTGTGTTGGAAAGGCCAAAGTTCAGGTTGCCCTCCATGTCCGTGGCCTGCACGATAATGGTATACTGGGACACTTTCTGTAAAAGACAGTAATAGAAAAAAACAACAGTGTGCAGTTATTCATCTGCAAAAGGCTCCCTCTTACTGCAGCAGCAGCCGCAGACTGTGACTCCCATGGGGAAAAAAAGCTGAGCCTGCGTTCTCTTCTATAGTGACTGTCTACAGTCTTATTTGAAACACAAAATCACAAGGGTGAAGTCTTTCATTTGACTGAGTTGAAATCTCCACACTGGAACGTATCCAGACTTCAGACCATCAGAAGGCACCACTGTGAAGCCTCCCCATTGGTACAGTATGCCATCAAAGTTATCAAAGGCATCGCTTATTCAGCGCCACTGATGGACAGATGTGAAGACAATGATCCAACTGACAGAGATTAATAGACTATCTATGGGGCAATAATATGAGGGAATGATAAATGCCGTTTCATCTCTTGAAATGACATAGTGTCACTTCAGTAGATGCTGAAATATTTCTTGTTTTTTTCTTCTCAGGCATTTGCATTATTCTAGCCGTGTAACTCCTTTCTCACCATTTTTCCCTCCCTCTGTTCTTGGCTTCCCCTGTCTCTTCTTCTGTCCCAGGGTGCAGTTAATGGGCTGCAGGAAGGATGGAGCCCAGAAGCTGACTGTCTGGATAATGTGTCTCGTCATTGAGATTCCCAATTACATTCCCAGTGTCTCTCTCACCTGCTAATTACCGAGTAAATATCCCAATTAGGCCAGGACGCCACATCAGGAGGATTAGACAGCTTCTCTCAGTTCCTCTCATCTTGATGCTAGATGAGATGCTGAACTCCAACCTTGTACACACACTCTCATTAACACCCATAAATACACACAAGCATCCACAAACACATACACACACCTCTCTTTCTCCATATCTTCTGCTTGCTTGACTGTCCCATCAGCCTGTGTACAGCGTGTACACAACACTCTCACTAATTAGACAAGGGAGTAATTATGTAGCGCTCCTCTGAACCTCTCAGCACTGCAACAACACCGCAGCATAGACAGTCTTCTCTGGAGTACTAAGGTCTGTTACTGTCAACAAGCTCTTAAAAGTCCACTGCAGACCAGTTGAAATCTTTAAAAGCGAATCAGTGTGGGAGTTTACAAAGAAGAGGAAGAAGACATTTCAAAAGTAAAGAACAGAAGATAGGATAAGAGGCAGCAGGGGATGCAACTGAGGCACAAGGGAGGGATAATACCAAAAATAAATCATGCTTTTTTTTCTAGCGCCTAACACCTCCAACACTCCAGTCCAAGAAGAGAAGGGAGATGCAGAAACTTTCCAAGTTTCAAAGGGCTAAAGTGCTGACTAAAAGTGGACCAGGTAAACACTGCAGTGTGCATTGTCGGATCTTCCTGTGAAGTTTATGTACAGTACAGAAGGTACTTTTTTTCTGGCAAGGTTAAGACTTTTATCTGCTGTCTAGGAATGATACTGGGACATAGAAATATGCATTTTTATGCTGGAGAAACTATTTGCACACAAGCTTATTTAAAAATAGTTAACAATCTAGGTGCAGATTGGGGTAGGCGGTGAGAGACAGCCACTAGCTAGTTCCTGGGTCTACCCCAGATCTTCTTCTGTCCACTGCTGAACCACCACACTCTCACTTCTGAGCTCCTCCTACATGACTGAGTCCCACAACCTATCTGACACCCTTCAGAAGAAGCTAATATAAGACAACACACAATTTGTGTTCATGTATGCCAATTAGCGTTTGGTGGATAAGCCGGCGCTGTAGAACAACTTCAAGGTGCCTGCAGTCCTGACCTTATTCCCACTGGACACTTGTGGGATCAGCTTGGGTGTGCTGTTTGTGCCAGAGTGACCAACACAACCACACTAGCTGACTTGCTGGTTGAGGAATGGGATGCCATCCCACAGCAGTGTGTGACCAAGCTGGTGACCAGCATGATGAGGATGTGCCAGGCTGTCGTGGCTGTGTATGGTTCTTCCCCATGCTATTGATGTCCCTGTTTTTTTAAATGAAAAACATCAAATTGCCAATATCTCTTGTTTCTTCAGACTTCAGTCATCCAATCCAATAAAAAAACTTCCAGTAACAGAGGAGAAAACACTGTTTGGCATTGGAGCAACCCACATACTCAACGCTGCTGCTCAATTCACAAATGCATTATCTTAAAAATGTGGTACCATTTAAGGAGAAATAAACAGTCTTTCCAGCAGTATAAGATTTAATACCAAGAGACATTTTTAAAACAAAGAAATAATCGACCAAAAACAAATTAATGGCTAATTCATTTGTGTGTCTAATGGCTAATGATAGCTCTGCTAGATCCAGTAGTTATGTTGCCTTTCAGGTCATAAAGTGCCTATATGCAAGCTCATACTGAGTCAGCATGCTTGCAACTTTCTGATCGAAAGTGCTGCAGAACTAAGCGGGTTAGTAGGGCTGCCATCAGACTTACTCCTCACCTTGCTTGTTTAAAATGTATTTTCACAAAGAGAAAGGTGGGTTCTCTCTCAGTGCCAACTCTAGACTAGTAGTGACTATGTAACATCTTAGAATCAACAGATAACTGGTTTTGTGTTAACTGTTGATAACATGTTAACATGTTGATCCAATGTATGGTTTGGATATTGGTCTAATCCCGATTCAAAAATTTGGATTAGGTGTTGTTGACAGTGGAGAAAGATCTATGAGCCGATCCACTTAATTCAATTCAATATTGCTCGGGCTCTTTGGCTTTAAGATGCCACCTGTCACCAGCAGTGCACTAGCTGAAGGAAGCTAACTGCAAAGGGTCAGCAGTTTGGAGGCATTTTATGGCTGTTACATCAACAGCTTTTGGCATATATATATATAGATATATGTATATAGGTGTTGCAGTCTGGGATATTTATCATATTACTGGATAAGAGAAAAGAGTAAAAATGGTGCTTTCTCTAGCTTCTTGCTCTCTTTCTGTTCTGCTTTTATCATACTTACAGTAACATTACGTGTTGTTGCCAGTCCACCTATATCTTCCAAATGTCTTTCACATGTGTCTAAGGAGGTGCACATTTGACGTGTATGCTTTGACACTGTGAGAGCAAGGAAAGGAGAAATTGTAAATCTGTAAAAGGCAGCAGGGTGCAGTAGCCTTACCTCAGTCTCACATTAAGTTGACACAGCTACCACGAATAAATTAGGTGAATAGTATGAGTATAATTTTATTTTGAATTTATTAAACAATAAACACAAGTTCAATAAATCTATATTTATTTGTTGTATTTTATTTTACAAAGTCAGAACAGAAATGCTAAAGTTGAGCCTGACACGAAGTAATGATTATCAGTCTCTTCCCCAGAGTCAGGAGTTAACTTAACACCAGCATTGGACTGAAATAAAGGCTACGTTCACACTGCAGGTCTTAATGCTCAATTCCAATTTTTTTGATCAAATCCGATTTTTTCTGTGTGGTTGTTCACACTACAAATAAAATGTGACAGCAAACTCGCTCTAGTGTGAACGTTCACGGCCCTCAAAGTGGCCCGCATGCGCAAATGAAGACATTACACACAACGCGCTCTGTTTACAGAAGTAAAAATGGCGAACACAGCCCGGTTACGATACGACTGTAAAAGTTTAGCTTGAATAGAATTGTCTCCCCGTGTGCTAATCAAGTCTAAAACTTCAGTTTCTGTCCATTGACTCGCTCCGTCTCCAGTTTTCGCCGCCATGCTTTCTCGTTTGTCTTCTCCGGCGCTGATAATTGGCGTCTGTCTCGTGTTAGTGACGTAAAAGACGGATTAATGCGACACGACCGTTCAAACAGCAGTTGCTTTCTAAAACATCGGATATGTATCGGATTCAGTTCAGTTCCGGATTCCAGATCGGATTTGAAAATATCGATTTTGTGCTGTTCACACTGTCATACCATGATCGGATATGGGTCGCATAGGGTCAAAAAAATCGGATTTGATGTGCTTTCGCCTGCAGTGTGAACGTAGCCTTAGTCTTGTTGACTCCACTTACACGTCATTCTTCCAAAAGTTATGCCCTCATTTGTTGTTTAGATAGTGTAGGTGGAGAGTGTTCCCAAAGGTTTTTAAATGGGTTTAAATTTTGTCACTTATCAACAAAGACCCTTGACAATGCATTTTGGTTAATTCTCACTTTAGGAGTGTTAACTGTTTGTGTGAGGTTAAAGTTAGAATTAGGTTTACACTAAAAATACTTTTCTGGGCTAGTGTGGAAGGTAAACCTGGAACCTGGATGTAGATGCGTGCTAGAAAATGGATGGATGGATGGATGGATAGATGATGTTTAAGGGGAAAAGAGGCAATGTGTAGCCATCCTTTACCCTTAGTCTCTTTTCTGGGGATTTAAGAGCCTCATTTGCACCTGGTATCACATGCAGTACTGGTTAATGAAATGTACTCATGCGTCCTAGACATGGATTCAGATTTAGATTTTTCAGAAAATATGACAGATCCCAGTTTGGATGGAGCTATGATTCTCTGTTGCCTTGACTTATTCTTTTGCTGATGTAGATCTGCCTGTAGTTTTTTTTGTCAAGCTTGTGGAAAGTAGCAGGAAGAGGAAGAGTTAGATGAGCTTTCATCTTGTTGGGAATATGACCAGCTTGTGCATATTGTATTTACACGTGGCTGTTGTCTGGTTGTAAAGCAAGCAGATGTGATCTGAAAAGGAACCGAATACGAGAACGCTGATCCCAGTGATACTAACCTGGAAAAACATATGTTATTAAAAGCGTTATGGGCAAGGGAAATAATTATCTCAACACTAGTTCTTTGAAGTACAATCTTGCCTCTGTGTGTGTGTTTGTGTGTGTTTAGGGGTGGAAAGAGTGTAATCCTACATTTAGGGGTGACTGTGTGGATTAGCAGTGTACTGATAAACCAGAGCAAAAAGAAAAGCGGTTCAGCTGAGACATTTTAGTCTATGTTCCCCTTGTACCTCTCTCCCTCTGGCACCATCCTCTCTCATCCCGCTCTGTGTCTCCATCACACTATCTTCACTGCCAAATTCACCCACTTACTCCCTCCTCATTGTAATAACCCACCTTACCAACTCACTTTTTGTTCTATTGCTCCCTTCAGTTTTCGTTTTTTCACTCTATTGCCTGTGTTTTATCGAGTGTAGATGTGATTATATGGGCTTTTGTGTTTGTCTGACAGGTGTCAAGGGCATTCTATCTCAGATATTTCCACTCTATCTTTACCACACAAACTCTTGTTCTCTCTGCCTCACACACACATAGACACACATACATAGACACACACACACCCACATGCACGAGCAGCCCACTGCTGCGTGATGTGTTGTTAATAGGTCTGTCACTGGTGACAGTCTGGGAGGATGATCTGTCTCGGAGATTTCTTTGCAGAGTTGTCACTGGCACATCCATGTTGTGAGAATAAACACATTTGGATCTTGTCACAACTTTTAGAGCTCCACAAACAAGGTGACCGTGGGCAATTTAATGTAAAAAAAAGATGACTTATGTATGTGTGTGTGTGCCTGTGTGTGGTGACAAATGGCACCGTAACATTTGAAAGTCACATCTTAGGATGTCATCAGAGTAAACAATGCTATTAGGAACTGTGCTCCATTAACACAGATAAAAATGTCTTCCTTTTGACCAGGTACGGCTCATTCAGACATAGTATGTATGTACACTGTATGACTAAAAATTATTTTATCATCCTTCAACACACCAATTACCAATTAAGAGTAATGGCTGTCTCGAGAAAATTTATATTGTAAGAAAAGACAATATAATATTATAGAGAAAACCTCACCAATCAATTGAATCCCTATGAGCAGCACTTGGCAACAGTGGGAAGGAAAAACTCCAGTTTAAAAGGAAGTAATCTCCAGCAGAAGGCTCATTAGCCATCTGCCAGTAGTTTTTAATGGACACATTATTTACCTGCATAATAAAAAATATAAGCTTATATACAATAAGCTTTCTCGTAAATTAATGGGTAATAAGAACTAATGAAATTGCCATGTTATTGTTATATTGTTATGAATTGATTGATTTATTTATTTTTTAAATTCTTCTAGCCTGTGTAACAAATACATTATCCTCTGCATTCTATATAGTAATAAATTTGACATCACAGCTGATTAGAGACAAAGACAGTTACAGTTTGATTGCATCTGCACTTATAACATTTGCTAAAGATAGATAAAGAGCTATTGTTATTTTGTGATAAAGGTTTTTATTAGCAATCAGAAAGAATTCTTCAGTTCCCAGAGTTTTAAATATTGCATTTACTCAAAGCCAGTGGCATGTTAGGGATATTTATAAGGGTTAGAGTTTTAACAGCAGTAAAACAAGTGCCGCTCCAAACTTTCCCAAACACTAAATAAATTAAATTCACCACCATCTAGTGTAAGGTTTATGCCACAGCTGCTCTAAATTAATGCTAATGGTAATTACTGAAATACTTTTTCATGTCTCTGCAATGGTTAATCCACCAGTATGCTTTAACTAAAAGGATAATTGTAATGCCAAAACATAATTACTGTTGTTATCCATAAATTTTCAAATTAAATGTTTTACGAAAGAGCTGGAAAAAAAGTAAAATACATTATTCTTTTAAAACTAAGATGTCAAATTATAGTTATTTACTCACATTCCTGAACCAGTAAATAACTGTAACTGATTTACACCACCCGCAAACTTATACAGCTTTAAAACAAGTATTTCAAACACCAGCTTTAACTTTATACTAGCCGGTCAAAAATATCTGTGGATGTACTAAAAAGTATTTTTTAGCCAAGAAAGTTTTATGAATCAGTTACCACTTTACAATGACTATTAAATACTATTAAAAGGTCGTTTTTGTAAACCAGCTAGTAAATATTAATTAAAATGTCTTTGTCGTTGACTGATAAAAGTTACTTCACATTTAATCAACTATCAATTGCATTAACAATGTATTAAAAATTGTTACTATAAAGTGGGACCAGTTTTGTTTGATGAATGTGTCAGGAGAGAGAAGACCAACCTCTCGATCGAGACCGGGCGCCACTGTCACAATGTCTCCAGTCTCGCTGTTGATGGTAAACATGTTAGGGATCGGGCTGTGCGGTGTCTGGGACAGGATTCGGTAGCGCACCATTCCATTGGCTGTAGTGTTGTCATCTGCATCAAATGCTGACAGATGCATCACATATGTTCCTGACGAAAAATAGAACATTTGTCACCATTTATGTCCACTGGCATGCTCTTTTTAGCCTACCTACCAGCCATTACAGCAGCTTATTTGAGCTATTTCTGTAAAATAACTTGACTGATACATGGTAAAGTTTGACCTCCCCTCTGTCTACTACCAATAGTCAAGCTCTTGCTTTAAAGCAAGTGCTTTCCTCAAATGCTCCAGAACGAAAAACTGCCTATGCTTTTATAGAGGCGATCACACTTGCTGATCAGTCACTTAATGAAGTGTATTTGATGAGCAGCACCTGGCTACGTCCTACCCTCTCAATTCCTATGAAAGCATTAACCATGTACTGTGGAAAGGTACACGGACTCTGTCACAGGACTGTGAAAACCTTCTTTTTCACATGACTGTATAATCTATTAAAAAAGCACACGAGTGACACAGACATTGGACCTGTAGGGAAATTATCCTGTAATTACTACTTGTGTCCATGTGGGCAGCTTTTCAGCAAAAATTGCTATCATTTTACAATTATAATCTATTGTTTTAGTAAGATGCCATAACAGTTTAAATCTATAGAAATTAAATTTTCATAGAAACAGTATATAATATAATTTAATTAATGTATATTAATGGGTAAGGTACTTAGTTATCTAAGCAAACAGAAAAAATATGGGTAGCTGTTTTGCAAATAATGACTTGGACAAATACTGCAAAAGTAAATATACATGTATATCTTATTAAAATCATACATTATAGCTATGGTGTTTCTTTTATATTTAATGGATATATTAAAAACTAATAATAAAAAACGGATTATGTGCATAAGCATAAAGTATTAAGATGCACAGAATAAGCAGCTATTCTCTCACAAAAGCAACACTTGTTTGTTCTTCCTCGGTATACTTGTGCAACTCTGTGGGATCACTGCCTGTCACCCAATCTCTCCATCTCTTTCTCCCTCTTGTTCTGCCTCTCTTGCAGCCAATTCTAATTGCCAGAGATAGTGATATCATGCCAGTGACAGCCCCTGTCCGAGGATAATTGTAACCGCAGCTCCCATTTCAAACTTCATTACATTTCAAAGCAACATTTGTCAATGACTCGGCCAGAGGGAGTACTCTAAAGGCCTCTCAGCGAGACAACAAAAAAAGCTGTTAGGAACAGAGAGAGGGAGAGGAAAAGAGAGAAATAGAGGACAGACTCCATATTTGGTGTGATTCCAAGTGGAGAGACTATCAGTCCTCCACCCATCATTTTTTTTTTTTTTTTTTTTAAGAGATGTGGG
>VUQR01036410.1:36759-64625 GCA_015108515.1 Hemichromis elongatus
ACAAAAAAAAAATTTTTTTTTTTTTTTTTTTAAGAGATGTGGGGATAGAGCGAAGGAGATTTAGAATCACAATGTGTCACACATCGCCGGGGTAATTTCATTAAGCTGCAGTCTTAGGGGGTTTAATGTGGACCCTTTGTATGGGGATCCTAAGCTGTGCCTGACAGGATTAGGTCCCCATAATGACTCTTTAATTTGCAAACTAATTCAAGTCTGTAATTGGCCTTCCATTGAAACCACTGGAGCTCTAAATTCTAAAACTCTCTTTTTTATGATTATTGTTCAGCTGAATGTCATGCATGCCATACAGGGACTTGTATGCTGTGTGAGGCAAGGCTCAGGCAACAGTGAAGAAATCATCTAGGAAAGAAAATCAAAAAAGAAAAGAAAAGATAATAAAAGTAAGGTGTGACGAAAGTAAGAAGGAAAGAAAGCAAAACAGAAAGAAAAGACATTGAGCACCTGGACACCTTTTGAGATCACCTCTGGTGCAATAAACTCTGGCTCATCGGGTTCAAACTCACACACGCTTGCACACAGAGAGCTCATCTCTGTGATTCTTCTGCTTTGAGGTTAGACATAAAATGACCCAGTGGTGCTACAGCGTGGTACATTTAATCCTCAATCTCCTCTCCAGCCTGAGCACCCTCTTTGGTTTATGACCACTGCTGCACCAGGCTAAATGAAAAGCCACTCCACGAGACAGATTCTCTGTCCGTCTGCTAAATCAAGGGGAATGGAAAATTCTCTGTTGCATCAAAGATTCACTGGTGTAGTCATACTTTTAACAACACCAATCTCTCCTGATATACTCACTGTTCTTTTTTTCTGTTCACCCATAAATTTCTTGACTTTAAAAAAAATAAAGTTTCTATTGTAATTGTTCCCTTTTTACAATTTATCAGTTGTTTTTAATCCATCTATAGTTTATTACCTGGTTTCGAGCCTTCATCCACGGACCCATTGTAGACCTGGTTTTTGAACTCGGGTCTGTTGTCATTCATATCGATGACAAAGATGTACAGATCGATAGGGTTCTCCACCTGGTTCCCGTTCATGTCCACGGCATGGGCTCGCAGCTAGTTAGGAAACAGAAAAAACATGTTCAGATTATAAATAATGAAACGATGCAGAAAAATTATTCTACTCTAAATCATACACATATAATATGCCTCAGCCTCCTGACATTGTACACACCTTTCTATTTTGACCATCTATTTAGAATGCAGATTTTGCCACCTCGACCTCCAACGTCTCAGTGTCCCTGCACCCTGTTTCACTGCCTGCTGTTTCAACCCAATTGTAGAACAGGGGGAGATTGAATTTTCATGCTCATCTTTAAAATATTGTATATTTCAGGGAGTGATGAACTCAGACTGTGCTCCTGCATGAACTGTTATTATGGGAGGATAAACAATAGATAAAGCATTTATAATCAGGCTTTGATGAGTACTTGTTTTACTAATATGGAAAAAACAACGGGTAAAACATTTGATTTTTGAAAGAAAAAAAATTTATTTATAATAAAATGAACCAGTGTAATAAAAGTCATTTTGTGCCTTCTGCATGCCCTCATCAATGAGCCTCAAGGGTAACTATATGGACTTCTTTGAGAGCTAAAAAAGGTATGTGTATATTCCCAAGCACTAAGATGTAATCACAGGGTTTCTCCTATATTATAAAATGTCATATCAGACAGTCTGTGTTTAGCCAAATCAAAAAGAAATTGGGAAAGATATTAATATATTAACTTTGTTATTCAAGTGTTTAAAAAGTCTGTTTTTTATATCTTTATCAGAATAGTTAGCACAGCCTTGCCTATTCAGTTAGGTTAGGTCTGTGATTCTAAATGGGCTATAGTGCAGATGTAAGGTACAGTACAGTAGGTAAAGTCTGTGGTAGTTAGGAGGCCTTGAAAGACACTGTACACATGCCAGTCCATTCTCCATTTAATGAATAACAATACAAAACAAATTAATGGGTGCAATGTGCCACATTTTTTAAAAAGGTATAAAACTGCTCTGGAGGTTCAAGACAGAGTACAAGAGCAACCAGAGCACTCAGTGATAAGTCGTATCACTAGAGGTACAATAACATATTAATTTTCTGAGAAGGTATCTAATCTAAGATTTGCCAATACTTTCTAAATTAGATTCATCTACACCAAGATTTCCTTTCTACCCCGGATGGACCATCATATTTCAAAACCACCATGTTTACAGATTCAGTTTGATTTAGTTCCTATTATCTGTCTAAGCAGTGCCCCGTGACAGCCACCAAAATCAAGATGACAGAAAATAAAAGCTGACAAAAATGTTGTCACATTAATTGACTCGGCTTCATTTATGATTGCGAGTTCACAGTTTTTAGCAACATGAATGTTCACACAGAAGCTGTGCATGCAATGCATCCCATGACCCAGCAGGGTGTAGAACAAATTTTAGTAGCTTGAAGTAATAATTTTCTTTATTATTTATCAATATTTCTCCCATCATTGTGGCAAACTCATTCATATCATGTTTCTTCAGTTTATTATTTATTTATACACAGCTCTCTTAAGATTCAGAAACAATATCTATGAGGAATTATCAGGTTGACATCTTGATTGGATCACTGCAACACCTTGAGTCTTTTCTTTCAACCATCCTGTTATAGATTTGCTGGTGTGTTTGGCTTCAATGTCCTTCATTGCCATGTTGCTTGAACTCATTTTTGCCAAGCTGGCCTCACTTTTGACTCTAGAATACTTTAGTATAAAGAGGAGTTCATGGTTGACTCAATATTGTCAAGGTGCCCAGTCCTGTGACTGCGAAACAAGCCCCTCCACCCCAGTCCCCAGCAGTGTTTGTGCTAATATGCTGTATTTCCTTTTTATCAAACACAGCATTATGTATTAAAGCCAAAAATCTCCACTTTGTTTTGATCAATCCTTTCAAAAGAATTCATGTTTATTCAATCTGTTTCTACTGTCGTGACATTTGTCATGAAGACATTGAGAAACTGTGTCATGAAGATTTGTAGCCCAGCAATTTACAAGAGGACCTTGATGTCACCCGTTTCCAAACAGTAACTACAAGAGATGTTAGTAGAGTGGAAAAATCAAAGCATATAGGACGTGTGTGTGTATAAGATGCAGACGGTTGTGACATTGAACGGTGACTGCTATGGTAGTACTCCTGTTTGCTGGATATGTATTGAGAGAAAGGTGCAATACTATATTCCTAAATATAATAAGTCATGGGTGGAGTGCCCACTCCTGGATGGGGATGGGTTTAAGTATCTTGGGGTCTTGTTTCTGAGTGATGGGAGAAGGGAGCGTAAAAGCAAAGCTTTCAATTTACCAGTCGATCTACGTCCCTAGCCGCACCTATGGTCACGAGCTGTGGGTAGTGACCGAAAGAACAAGATCGGGGATACAAGTGGCGGAAATGAGCTTCCTCTGAAGGGTGGCTGCCCACAGAAGTTCAGCTATCCGGGAGACACTCAGAGTAGAGCCACTGCTGCTCCACATTGAAAGGAGCCAGTTGAGGGGGTTCAGGCATCTGACAAGGATGCCTCCTGGGTGAGGTGTTCCGGGCATGTCTCACCGGGAGGAGGCCCTGGGGCAGACCCAGAATGCTGGAGAAATTATATCTCTTGGAACACCTTGGTGTTCCCCTGGACAAGCTAGAGGAGGTGGCTAAGGAGAGGGAGGTCTGGGCTTCTCTGCTTAGGCTGCTGCCCCTGCGGATTTTGTTTCTAACAAAACAAAACAAAAATTGCAAGAACTTTTTCGAATTAACATTATGATATTACATCATTGGGTCCCGTTCATACTGCACCATCTCATCTCACACCAAAGAAATCAAAAAGTCCAGCAGCGAGGGTTCTCGATGAAGAAACTCTTGGGCCATCTGTTAAAGGACTCCCTGGGTTGTGTTTGGCCACAAACTAAATCTAGGACTGGTACAGTACCTCCCTAATATTATTCCGTGATGAACAATCTCAACATCTAAAATGTCTTTCTGTCAGGTACAAACAAAGCAAGAAACAACATAAATAAAAACATCAACTAACTGAAAGCAAGTGTTTATCAGTGGACCTCTAGAACCAAACTGAGAAACACTTCTGCACTGTTTATACAGGCTGATAAAATCAGTGTTTTTGAATTATAGTATGAAAAACCATGAACAAGATTTCCCAAACATACACGACCACATTAAATAAAAGTCAAAACAAAAGTTCTGGACATTTTTCTTTCAGACAAATTGCCCTTATGCTTATGTTATTTACTCCAGAATCGTTATCTCTTTTAAACAAAGTTTCTTATCTAAGCAGAGAGCAAAACAACAAACATTTTATTTTCTTAAAAGTTGGCTTCACCGATAAAGGAAGGAGTCAGTTTCAGAATCACCATATTGGATCCCCAGTCAACATTCAGTCTGGTTTTGTTTGAAAGAGTCCTGAAATCTCGTCACATCTCTGACTCCACAAACATGGTCAGCCCATCTCAAATTCAACTCAGCTTTGCTCAGATCAATGGAATCACCAACTAGGATTTCTCACAAACTTTGTACATGAAGTTATTAAATTACTAAATTACTAAAATCAATACATGCTGTTAAACTTGTCCTTACTTCTTTCACTTTTTGAACAAAAAAAAAACAAAAACCCAACAGTTTGAAAGAAAACGAAAAATGGGAAAACATCTGCATTTTCAGAGAAATGTCGAGTTTAAATAAATGCCTGAATTATTTTTTTCACTGCTTACAAGAAGGTCAAACCAGCAGACTGAAGTGGTATTTAGAAATGAACTTTTCCCTAAAGCTGTTTTCATTCAGTTCACTTAACTTGGGAATGTTTATATCCCTGAGCATGACTTATTCAGCGATATTCCTATCAGGTGGAAGTACCGGGGGATGTTTACTTTATATCATATGAAGTAAAGAAGAAAAATCTGATCTTATCTACATCCTGCTCCTAACAACACCAGCTTGTAAATATTTATTCTGGTCAAATGTCAGCGATCAATTTCAGGCGAAGGACTCTCCACATTAACGTTGGGATATTAATCAGAACCGAAGATAAACCGAACTGGAAAGACTGAAGAAAAAATTTAAAACATGGAGAGAACGGACAAAGATTCTAAATTTTAAAAAAAAGCTATTTTCTTTTTTCAACATGTCGAATGAATCAAGGGAATGGTACCCTTCTCTTATGAACATTACCTGATAGGAAAAAGCCACCTGGTCACTGTAGGAGCACGAGTGTCAGATATATGAAATAGCCTTCAGGCTTGCTGTGGCAGGAAATAGAATAAGTAGCATTCTCCATCGACTTCTTCTCCTCAGAGAGGTGAAGATCCTCTTCACATCTGCTCATTCGGCCCTCTCCACCGTCTGCTTCCACTCTGCACCTCCACCAAAATTGCATCTTCAGGTCTTCCTGAGGTTAATTTGACTTTACTTTTTCCACTGCATTGTCTGATCTGTCCTGCACCCAATATCCGTGTGCTGCCATCGCATATCACATCTCACTGTGCTGTAACAGGCTAGGAGCCAGGCCCCTTATCTATACGCACCCTCATCCCTCCATCCCACATGAACCCACACCCTAATTCAATAACAGCAGGAGTCAGAGATTACCGCCATGTTTAAAGAAGGCAAAATGTAATTCTGGGTCCACATTAAAGTTATTATCTTGAAAGGCGAGGGGAGAAAACAGAACGTACCAGACAGTGCTATGCATTTGGCAGGAGGCAGCGTCCTGATAGAGATAACAACAGACCCAGAAGCTTCAAGGTTTTATTCCTCATAAGAATGCATCTTGTTGCATGGCTGGTTTTGAATTTCAGAGTGCTCATTCTTTTGAAATAAAAAAGAGCTAGACCATAACTTTGTTCTGTCCTTGCATGAAATATGAAGTAAACAAAACCGAGACCACAAAGTCAAGTACTAACTTTAGGTATGTTGCAGTTTTCTGGTTAACAATGTTGAACAAACAAAACTCTCCTTGACTTTATTGTTCAGGGACTGACAGTGTTTGAGTTTCATACAGTGTTGTTTAATTGCATACGTGTTGCTCTAACAGTGAACTGCAACACCTTTCTTAACTTGTTAAACATACATCTTTACTTTGTCTCATCTGATTTCCAACCACATTTTGTATTCCCCTCCAACTAACACTTTTCTTCAAAAACAAACAAGCTTAGGCAGCCTGTAGCAAGCAACCTTCCTTTCTTAACAAATTACTTCATTGATTGGAGCTTCTCTGGGGTATAAATCTGCTCACCTACCACTGAAAGGTTAGATTTGCCAGCTTACCATGACTGTAACTCAGGCTAGGTGTCATTAAAAAAAAGCACACAGATGGTGGCAGGTACAGAGAGAGAGAGAAAACCAATGACAGAAACCTAAATTGATGAACCTAGTGTTGTCGCCTACTGCATCACGGTTTCCCATCACAGCAGCAGAAAGATGCGTGAAAAGATAAGCTTGAGCAGCAATACAACAAGCTGTTTCAAATTTAAATGCATTTTTTCTGATTGTTCGGTATTTTCGACGCCTAGAACAGCACGCACAGCACAAAGGTGACAGGAGAGGCTCAACATGATGAAAGTTTCATTCAAATGAGGTGGTGCAGATGTTGGTGTTTTGTTGAAATGCACAGCGTGCATTGAAAAAAAGATGATTTTACATGCTGCATTGGGCCAAAAAACATTCTTAAAATGCTGTTATGTACAAGTTCAACAAACAACATGTTTTGTACTCCTTATTTAGCTTAGCAATAGGCATGCAAGTCTTAACATATTCTAGCATTAAGGCTTTATTTACACAGTGACACATGTGGCATGAGACAGCCAGAGTATGTGTCCTACTTGAATTTACCAATATCAATAGTCACTGGCTAAGAACTAATGTTAGTCTTAACAGGCTGACACTGATGCTAATAATCACTTCAATATTCAATATTGCTCTCACGTTTGTAAGCTAAGTATAAGACTAGGTTAGTACCAGGAGATAATACAGTTAGCATAAAGTATCTAAAATTAAATAAGAACACTACTCGCTTTATTACTTACACCTTGCTAATCATTAGTAGGACCCTCTTTTGCTTTCTGCATTAATTCGGAAACATTCCTCCGAGATTGTGGCTCCTATTGTCCTGACAGCATCACACAGTTCCTGCAGATTTATCAGCTGCACATCCATCATCTGACTCTCTTGTTCCACCACATCCCAAAGGTGCTCTATTGGACTGAAATCTGGGGACTGTGAAGTAAGGTTGGGCGATTGAATGTGTATATCGACTATCGACGGCAGCCTGAGCCTTTCGCTGTTCGTTTCTACAAGAGTGATTTATTTACTTGCCCATGAGTACGTTTGGTAATAATGTTGGTTGAAGCTAAGAGAAGCAGTCAATGGAAAAAATAATGGCGCCGTTTTTAACAGCACTCTCTTTCAGCTTCGAGCAAATGCACCCGCCTCAGAGTGTGCCCGAATGCAGCGATTCAAACTCATAAGATAAAGGAAAGAAAGGTTCAGAAAAAAACTAAAACATTTTATTTTAAATGAAAACAACACAATGATGGGGAGAGAAACAAAGAGAAACTTCTTTTTTCCACTATAACTGTGTTTATAGGCCGTTCCAGTGTTTATCTGTGTTATACACTCGACCAAACAACAAATGCAAAATTAAACAAAAAGTAAGTTAAAATTGAAAATATCTCTTCCAGCGAACACTAAAAAAAAATCTCTGACATCAAGTCTTTTGTGTGATTTGGCACATTTCAAATGGATAAATAAATAAATATTTCAAAAAGTAGCTATATTAATACTGAAACAAACAAGAAAAGAAGGTCAAATATTCCTTCCAAAAAAACGCAAATCAGTCCGTGCATAATTACATTGCTCCGCCCATCAAAAACCCTGCACTTGCACTAATATAATGCCTATCGTCGGTTAGTGGGCTGTTGTTGGACAATTGTTGATTAGAAAATTTTTACATATCACCCAACCTTCTGTGAAGGCTACTTAGGACAGTAAAGTCATTGTCATGTTCAAGAAACATAAGTTCAGTTTTAGATTATTTGATCTTGCTGAAAGTAGCCATCAGATGATGGATATCATGTGGTCATAAAAGTATGGACATGGTCAGCAACAGTCAGTTGGTACTTAGGGTTTGATGAAAGGCAAATTCTGACCCTACCAACTGAATGTTGCAAAAGAAAGAAGACTAATCAGATCAGACAAAGTTCTTCTAAATTCCACAGTTTGGTTGTGGTGAACTGTAGCCTCAGTTTCCTGCTCTTAGCTGACAGAAGTGGTGCAGTCTTCTGCTGCTTTAGCTCAACCGCTTCAAGGTTTTAAAGTATTGTGCATTCAAAGATGCTCTTCTGCATACCTTGGTTCTTATTTAAATACCTGTTGCATTCCTATCGGTTTGAAGCAGTCTGGCCATTATCCTGTGACCTTTTGATCAACAAGGCATTTTAGTGTTCTGATATTCACATCTTTCTGTCAGTCTGTCATGTGCTACTGTTACCATGCCATGAGAACAGTAAATCAACTCAATGTGACTTTGATAAATTACCAAAGACTTTGCCCATCAATGTTGCATGTAAAGAAAAAGTGAAAATTGGATATCCATCAATCACACCATCATTTTGTGTGGAGAAGACACTCACATGATAGGAAGAGCGATGTTCTCGATCAAGAGGTTTGGTGACAAACATCTTTCCAAGCACGGGGTCGATACTGAATACTTCATTTGGTGGTTGATCTGCTCCCACCCCAGTGATGCTATACCGGATTGAGATGTCCTGGTCCTGGTCTGAACGAATCTGCATCCCAACAAAGAAAAACAAATGCACAGTCAATCACAGTCACAATTACATTTTATTAAACCCTGCTTTTTTTTTTTTTTTTGATTGATTTTATGGCTTTATTTCTCTCTTGCATCCAGGAAGCTACACTCAAAACATAGTTTCCATTGGCAACCTACTTCTGTTTGTGCAGTATTGAGTGTGAGGTGTTTATTATTCAAGGATTTATGATATACAGTCTTTCAAAAACAATCTATTGTACATTATTCACTGGAAACATGCAAAGACACACAATCAGAGAAAAAAAAATTGACACTGAGTCGACATTTCATCACCCGTGGGGACATTATATTACCTCACATTAATTTCTCGTGTCTGAGACTTGGGATGATGGCGGATCTCCAATTTAATCTAAGAGGCAGTCATTGGCTATATAACAGTCAAAGCAGGAAACATTTAAGCCCATTGTGTTACTGCATTGACACCACAGAGGAGGCTCAGTTCAATTTCAACTGGATGTTGGCAGGCATTTCTGCCTATCATTGTATTAAGGATGTAGGTAAGTAAAGTGGATTGAATTGCAAGTAATAATGTTTTTATGGAGCTAAGGAGCAAAATCACCAGTAACATATGCAGTATTCATGTCAATGTGGTCTTTGACATCAGAGCAATGGTTCACATACAGACAGAGGATTAGTCTTGCTAGCTAAAATGAACTGCTTGGTGGTTTCATATTAAATCAGCCAGAATCTGACCTCCTCTAAACTTTTGTATATCTAATTCAAAATTTTAACAATTTTATCATCTTACCCTGAAAAAAAGTAAAACTGTGGGGGTTGAAATTTTCAGCTTTTTAATGTTATTTAGTGTTAGAAAATAAAAAAGTTAACGTTATTTTTTACAATCAGTTTTCAGGCCCCAGAGGTCCATTGGTAAAAGCGATTTTCAGGGATGGAAAAAAAAAAATCACACATAAGCTGTTATTAGTACAACAACAAAATCAATTCATTGTCAATGTCCCAGGCTAAATTAACATCTAATTTTGATTAATAGTTCTCTATAGCTAACAGCATGGGATATCATAGTTTCAGCAACAAAACTCCACCAATTCAATGATTCTAACGTTGATTTCTGAAATCTCTGGCTAACTTCTGAACTATTATGAAGGTTTGTCGAGGATTCCATTAGTACTGCCACAGGGAATGCTATACATTCTGTTTGGAAGAATTGAGCTTCTTCATGAGAAAAAAAAAGAATTTCCTATTACGTAGGAAAGTGAAAGTATGACTCTGTAATTGATGGGTAATTGGGTAACAGGAAACAGAACAATAAACACATTTTGCAGAGGCAAAAATAAGCCAGGGGAAAATATTGTGCACACTCGATGAAATGCATCTAATAACTATGGGGCATGGGAAGTCGAATGTTCTCTAAAATATACTCCTGCAATTTTGCTTTAGCTTTCCTTGCCAGATAGGCCACTAATAGGTGCATTAAGTGCACTGTTAGGTCTGTGATTTGGACTGAAGAGCTGTGTAATTGGGACTCATTTGGAGGAGTTCTTCAATTCATGGTCCAAATAAAGTCCAAAACTCCAAGCAACCCATTTCTGTCCATTAACTACATGGCAACCCAAAAAAATCAGCTGGTGCATCAAAAATAATCAATCATACACTTACTATGGTATGCAGGCAAACACACACAGACACACACAAACACACACGCGCACACATGCGTACGCGCAGGAATGGTCGACCTCTTTTTCTTCTAATCATTGAGTATTTCAGTGAAGAGCCTGAGTGCACCAGAAGAGGAAGACTGTCCAAAGTTGTCTCCATCTTTCACCACTCAAGGAACCAATTTAGCTACACTTTTGACACACCAGGAATTCTGCCCTGCTGAGAAAATAGCTGGAGCAACTAACAAGGACAAGGCAAGGACACAAAGTATTAGGCAGATGTCATCCTGACTCTTACGACAGGTAGAATAAAAACCTGTCACCATTATTGAAGCTGCTATTATAACTTTTTCCATTCCCTTCCTCTTTATCCGCATTAACGTTATCCTCTGCTTTCTGGTTGAAGATTCAGGTCGAGGTGTGTCTTTCTAATCAAACAAATGTGATCAGTTATAGACAGCTTCCCTCTAATGCAAAAAGCACTGTCATAACAGCCTACTAATTCTATTTGTGCATGCATGTACGTGTGTGTGCTTTCTTTAGGGGATAGGAGGAGGAGAACGTCAGAATGCTTTGCACATATCTCAGCGAATTACTGCTGACAGCTATGATAATTAACGAGCTGCAGGCATTGACTGCTATTACTTCAAAGAAACTCTAGCCGTTAAACACCCACAAACTAACAAATATCCAGCTAGCAGCTTAGTTGAACTCTCAATGTTCTGTCATTACCCTCTGGTACAGCCAAAGTAAAAAGACTGCAGCACGCAGACTCCTATACCTCTCCTGTCGCATTAGAAAATACAAGCAATTATTACACATCTGACTGCCAAAGTGCTTCCCCTCTCAATTCACCCCCTTTTCTCCTCCCCTCTCCTTGTCTCTCTTTTTCTCTGCCTTCCCTTCTCCTTTTTAAGTCACTCTTTCTCATCTCCACTTCTCTTTCCTCTCATCTCTCCCCTCTGCTTTACTCTCTCATCACTCTCTCTCTCTTTGCTTCAGGTCTCTGTGGGGACAGAAGCCATGCATGAAAAATGAAATTACTTCAATCCGTTGGCCTTGGCAGTGGTGTATAAATCCTCACCAGTTAGGAAGTGATAGCTCTCCATAATTCCATTTGGGTTTTCCACGCCCCCCTGATTTCCCACCCGTTTCCAAGTCGTCCTGCTTGGGGTGGAGACAGGGATTCAGCTCCATGTTTCCACAGTCATTCCAACCAATTAGCTTTCCCGCCCACAACGTTCACGTAGACACGTTTAAGACTGTTGAGGGATGACGCCAGAGTCCTTATCCTCATCTGTTTCTACCAAATATTTGTGCATGGTTGCATAGGCATACATTTGAGGATTCAAGCATGAACAATTGTGTTTTCTCCACTGCTCAAACATTTTGTTTATGCCAGCTAATGATCTCAAGAAAGGTTTAGACTTGAAAATTCTTTTGCTTCCGATTTTTGGACTCCTGGCTTATTATAGGCCTTTTGAGGGTTACTATGCATGCTAAGGTTAATTGGCCTGCATATAATAAAGGCAATGAGTACGTGTTACCCTATTTAACAAAAATTCATGCATTCCTAATAAATAAGACCCAAGTTAAAAGAAAATGTGATTTTTCTTACAATCCTGGACTAGCTAAAGCCTCTTCAGGGATACCAGAGATTCTTCCAAGTATGTTATCATTCCTCTATTTCTATCCCAGAATATTGTGATATGCGAGATGTCATTTCACTTGCAAACAGCTCTCACTGTCATTCTGCCATTTCACATCAGAAGAGGAGGGAATGTGTTGACAAAAGCACGACATGAAATGAACACAAAGCGCTTCTCATAACCGTATAAATTCTTTCTACTTTACTTAATGAAAAGGGGAGAAACTCTTTTTCTCATCTTGCTACACATACTATCTTGTACCTCATACAGAAACACTCACGCATAATCATACAAACTCACACGCTATTCAATATTAAATAATGAATTGATATATGAAATAATGAAAGGATTTATTTTTTGGAGTGTCAATAATAATCAAAAAATGTTTTTTTCTGCTCTTTCTTTGTCTTTTTTGTTCTTTTCCTTGGTTTTTTTTCTCTATTGTCTTGACAGTTTGTGTTAAATGCCTATGCAAGCTTGTCTACAAGAGAGAGAGAGAGTGGTCGAGAAATTCTCAGCAAAGTGATTACGGTGAGAGAAGGAGGAAGCGACAGGGAGAGAACAAGAGAGAGAGAGTCATGACTGTATCATCCGGTATCAGAAACCAGACACTGTCTAAATGACCTATTTGTCGACGGATCAAAGCAATTCCCTTCATTACTGACAACATGTCTGGTTCTTAAGGAGATCTTATCAGTGAGCTTAGCTCCCTTCTGCCAGGCAAAACTGAATCAAATGAGAAATTATCATGCCACAGAGTCTTCGGGGAAAACAGAGAAGATGAAGAGAAGAGAATGATTAACACAAAAGTGCCATTCTACCACCACAGGGTGCAGATGAATGAATTCTAGCTTAAAATTAAGTATCACATTCAAAAAGTATCCAACTAGTACTACTTATATGTGACTGCACAAATACGTAACATTATTATTAATGGTGACATAAAGTATATACTACAGAATATTTGAATCCAGCTACAGAAAAAAAGATCTATACTATGCAAGATATGAACACTGCATATGAAATAGATAGCCCAGTTAGCTGGAATGATAACTATACATACTGTTAAATATGGTTTACACAATTAAGTAACACTTAGTCCTACAGTGTTAAGAAGACATTAATTAGGTAACAAAATGTTTAAAACTCAACTCCTACCTCTATGGAAGTGTCATCTGCACAACCTAAAGGCTGACATGCAGATATACCAAAGCAGGAGGTTAAAAAACAAGGTAAGTGAAGTGAACAGAATAAACGTTCTATAATGTAATGCATAGTAATGCATTCCGATTGTATTTAGTGCTGCTTATAAACTCAAATTTGCAAAATTAGTGCCATGAAAATATGAAGTGGCTTACTACATTAATCCCTCTAGTACCCTCACATCTAAATGACCTCTTAACTTTACATAAATTTTATCCAGTTTCCACTTTGAAAACATTAGGCATCAAATATAAAAATATACATAATTCTGTCACTGATTGTTTCTGAGCAAAAAGTAATAGAAAGTGGAGTAATGAAGTAAATTGTAATAGAGTCACTTGCAGGCAGACAAAAAACAAATAAATTCAATATCAGTTTCCCTCACAGACCCTTAGTTAGGGCAAGCAAGGCAAACAGTGCTTGTCCAGTGAAATATAAAAACTGACACTAATAAATATGTACCGAAGTGAACCCTCCACATCTCAAACTGTGTTCAGTCCTATAAAGCAGCGGTCCCCAACCCTTTTGGTCAGTCCGTGAGTCATTTGGTACCGGGCCGTGAGAGTTCGGGTGTAAAACTTATGGTTTTTAGCGTTTTTATCAGTTTTAATCGTTAACTCTGTTTCCCTGGGTCTTTTCCCATGTATTATGAATAAATTTAATTTTTTTGGTACTGGTACTGGTTTTATTTTGTTGTATTTATCTGCGACACCTTAAAGGCCAATCCGTAAAAATATTGTCGGACATAAACCGGTCATAAGAGACTTCACTTTTCCACTGGAATATTCCATACATTACACTCCTATCTAACCAGTTTAATACTTTTCTAAGAACTCTAAAACCAAACCACAGCGTTAGGCATAGTTTGAATTACTGTAGCAAGTCTCGGTTACTCTGTTTTTAAGGAGTTTTAAATTCAAACTCAGGTAGCAGACAACTTCACTGCTTTGTGCAGTACCAGTGTTCAAGAGCATTGAGTCTTTTCACCAGCCCACGCAACTCTCACCGTGGCAGATTAGGAGCAAAGTGACATAAGTAAACAAAGGAGAGAAACATGCAGAGGCTTAGGGCGCCAAATACAATTTACCATGTACACAGACCCTGATGATGCAGTACACTTTCAGTTTGCAGTCTTTCTGCCAATATAAAAAAAGTTTAAGTCACTTGGAAAATGTGCCTAGCAGAAAGGAAGAATAAAGATTTAAATTGGGTACTTTTTTACAGAAACAGCAAAGATGGTATGTTAGTAAAACAGACAGGTATAGACAATTTATTTACAGGGTTTTCAATGTATTATTTTCTTCTCTGTGCTGGCCTCCCACTTCCTTGGCTATTGGTGCCTCATTCCTGAGTCTTTTGGATTTGGACTTTGGTCCTCAAAGAAATTCAGCCTCCCCTAGTGTCTCTCTGCTCCTTGTATGCATGCTATCTTTGTCCCTCTGTTTATTTACTTTCTCCTTTACGTATGAGTGGTGTTTGATTTTTGCTGGTTGTGTATTTGTGTAGTCTGTCTTCTTTCCAGGTCTCCAGGGAGGAGAGGAGGTCATGTGGCTCAGGCCCCATCTGTTTCTAATAGGGGTGCATTCCCATACCCCACTCAGTTTTGCACTGATTTCCAAATAGGTAAAATACCTGGAGGCTTCAGGACCAACTAATCCCATATTTAATTTTTCATGGTGTCCTTTGTTATTCCCTCTGACACATGGGAACATATCCTACATACGTGTGATAAATCAGTAATGTTGTAGTTAGCAGATGTTGTTGTTAACAAATACAGTTGTTAAAGTCAACAAAAAAATACAAAAACCACGAGATAGAAGACTGACAAGTCCTTTGTTTCAATATTTATCCACCGTCCAGCATTTTAAAATAACATACTGCAGGTTTTTTGATAACTTGCTCTTTCTGAATTATGAAATATGATGGTCTAGCTTTAAGCCTGCTACACTCTATTCTGTGATCTGTCAAATAATTTAACCTATTGCAGTACAAGAGGTTTACATGTATGTAAAGTTTGTGCATTTAATCGTGAATCATGAAGATCTGTTAAATCTTATTACCACTATAGTTAAATAAATATCTCTATATAAATACCTAATATATACCAACAATTATTTATTATTAGCTGAAAATTACAAGTTGTGGAGGAATTTTTCAAACCATTTCAAGTAAAAGGAGAAATAAAACATGCTTCTTCTTCTCTGTATCATACATGTTGACCAAGGAGGGTTAGCAAGAGGAAACCTAGCTGTTAGGATTCTTAACCACTGAAGACTGTTTACTTGCTAATTGCTAGCTGTGTTCCTACACAGAGCATGATTAAAAACTGATTTTAGAGCAGTGAAAGCACAGTTAGCAGCAACCTGCCTCCCATCCTGCTCTCCCAGCAGTTTACCGTCAAAGACGAGCAGTTTAGCAGCAGTTTTCTAGTGAGATTGAAATAAGCACAGCTTTTAGCGACAATATCAGTCTGTGGCCACAAGATACTAGTAACATAAAAGATGGATGCACATATTAAATGACAGTCAAGAAGCTTTATGACAGCCTGTCTGAGATGGAAGGGGCGATGTCGATTTACTTGGGTACATTTTAACTTGCACAAACCCTAAAGAACGTCTTGGGTACATATGGGATTTTTAATATTGTGTTTTAATATTAGATTTTAAAATACATGCAGGAGTTATTGTAATCTGTAGGTTAACATGTACGGAGAATTATAATTATCACTTGCTCTGCTATAACTCCTTTACAGCTTTGTGAATAAAACTGACAATTATCGTAGAAATTACAAAAAAGTCCTGGTACTGTGGATCCTTCTGTATGCTTGAAGTTGGTTATTTCTTTTAGTTTGAGTAATGACCTCTGCTATGTTTTCTCTATCTATATTTATAGCATTCAGTAAAACAATAACCAATGCAACACAACTCTGATTTCATCTGCATTGGAAGCAGTAGCAGTAGTTTGTTAATTGGGAACAGTGTTAGTTTTATAACACCTTCTTCAGTTTTATTTACTGAAGCACACGGCATACATTGGTAGTTATATCACATGTGTTTGACAGTGGTTTTAACATAGAAAGAAATAGTCTAGTGTCACTTTTCATGCCTGAGGATGGGGGCATACATAAAAAACATAATCCACAGTAAAAAATTGTCAATAAAAACAGTGTCAGACGAACACTGAAATCCCTTTGCATTCGGTTGAATGAAATATTTGACTTCAAACAAACTTAAAGGAAGGTGTTGCTTTGATATGAATTGTCTCGTAGTTTTAAGAATGATATCATCCTGCTAGCTTCAAAAAGCAAATATGCTGGCATTATGAAAGTCTTAAAAAATATTAGATATTTTTACAGAAATGAAAAGTCCCCATTACAGGAAAGTTTTGGGAAACAAAAAATATACCTTGAGTGAGTTATTCAGTTGTACTAGCAATGCAAGTATTCAGGGTCTATAATCTGTTATACACTCACCAGCCACTTTGTTAGGAACATCTATTTGATTGCTCATTAACATAAAGGAATGGCCTGGTCTGAGTACATGCTCTCCTGAACTACTGGATCTTTCCCCAAACAGCCATCTCCAGGGTTTACAGAGAATGGTCTGCCAAAGAGAAAATATTTAGTGAGCAGTAGTTCTCTGGAAGACAATGCCTCGTTGGTGCCAGAGGTCACAAGAGCATGGCCGCATTTCTTCAAGCTTCAAGGAAGGCACCAGCAAATCAATTCACCTTTTTGTAACCAACGTATGCAGAAGAGCATCTTTGACATGTGTTAGCAGTTCGGGCCGGTGATGGTGGGATGGTATGGGGGTACATTTTCATGGCACAAAACAAATGAGTATCATTTAAATGCCACAGTGTAATTCAGGCAGTTGTGAAGACAAAGTGGGGTCTAATCAGGTACTAGCAAAGTTTTCCTAATAAAGTGCTCAGCAAGTGTAAATGATTTTTCATTTTTATATAAAATAAATAAAGTAAGTAAACATTTAAAATAACTAAAACAATGAACTGGAAAAAAGCAGCAATGAATTGGAGTCATGAAAAACATCAAAATGAAATGCTGCCACTTTGATATGCTATGTAAAAGAAATTCATCCAAAGCATCACCCTCTAGTCATAGACAAGCGTAAAGAAACACACATAGAATACACACACACACACAGGCACGCACAAACACACACACACACGCAGGCTTGTCACGAGTGTGTCAGTTAGGTGCTCTGTAGTCGACTGGTATTTCAACGAATGACGCTGGTTCAGTGAGCAGCAGGACAGTAGAAACAGTCTGTCACTAGCAGACAGCAAAGTCACAGCAAACCCCTAAAGAGCTGAACGGCAGGCCTTTCACAGCCCTAAAGCCCAACAAACAGGGATTGCTGCTCCAAACACAAATGCCAATAGGAACAAAGAGAGAGATACACTCCTTCAACACGACAGTAAAGCCTAACAGGGACACAAGAAATGTAGGGATTGGTCAACAGGTCACAAACAGACTGGTTAACACTGAAAAGAAAGAGCCTCTACAAGAGAAAGGGTTTTAGGTGGCATTGCATTTCACGTACACACGCCATCTGTCAAATGCACTCTGGCGCACGCTCCGAGATAAAAAAGGCACCTTGTGTGTTTTGCTGCGAGTCAGGAAAGTGTCTGCATTAAGAGCTTTCCTGTGGCCTTTTTAAAACACAGACTTCTGCTCAGACTTTGATGTTGAGCATTGTATCTCTTCAAAAGGCAGGACAGGAGTGATGTTGGGTATCTCGGCCTGAATTTGGGATTTTCAAAAATGCACTTACACCTTTAAACATAAAACACAAGCTTAATATCATTTTGTATTCATTAGCTGGCGAGGACTGAATGCAGACTGCATGAAAAGATGTACCTGTTCTTTTTCAAAATATGTCTCTGACTCGGTGAGTTTGTTAAATCTGGTAGCACTTGATTGTGGTTTAGCATTCTTAGCTACATTATATGTAGTTGTTTTTACATATGAAAGAAATACCTCAACTACTGTTGGATGGCCATGAACTTTAACCAGACTTTTTGGTACTACTATGTGGCCACGATATTTCCTATAGGCCAGGGGTGCCCAATCCCAGTCCTCGAGAGCTACTATCCTGCAGCTTTTAGATGCATCCCTGCTCCAACACAGCTGAATCAAATGGTTTGATTACCTCTTCAGCATGCCATCAAGTTTGGCAAAGACCCTATAACAAGCCATTCATTTGATTCAGGTGTGTTGGAAGAAGGATGCATCTAAAAGCTGCAGGACGGTAGCTCTCGAGGACTGGGATTGGGCACCGCTGCTATAGACTTTGGTGATCTCCTGTCTTTGCCTTTATTACAACCATCAGTTTTAGATTTTGTTGTAGGGAAATCTAATAAATCAAAACACATTATGCTTCTGGAGGTTTTAATCATATCAGCATTTTATCATGATTATTATCACAGTTTACATGCAGCAGTTTACATTGGTGACACATAACAGTTGCTTTTGAACTTTACTAACACAGCTATAAATCATATATTCTCAGATTTATCGAAGGCACAGAGAGGACAGAAGACCAAAAAGATGCAATCGCAGATTTATCCAGCGCAGTTGTCTGCTCCACTGTGTGAGAGAATGAAATGGAGAGATAGTATGCTCTGGGTGCTTTTGTGTTATTTGAATGATAGCTAGAAGTGACGCAGGTGAGATTATTAAAAGACCTTCCTCCACATTAGTGAAAATAACATGGAGTAATAGAAGTTAAGCAGTGAATGACTTTTCCAATTATTGCAGTGTGAAAGGAGTCTGGTCTTTAATAGTGAAGGCTTATGGCAAATTAGAGGTGCTGCTATTCTCCCTAGAGGTAACAATGGAATGACTCGCCCTCCTCACTCTCCTCTTCCAGGCTGGGAGAATGAAAATAAGGCAGCCATTGTAGGGGAAGACAAAGAGTGGCCGCACCCCTTAGCTTTGGCTTAGAGGGGTGAGAGTGTGAGGGCTGCTATCTCACTATAACCCCTCTCCCTCTCCTTCTCTCTATCTCCGGCCCTCTCTTTCATTAGAAGATTGATTAAATTGTAAAATTGGGAGTGTGATGGATGCATGAATGACTTCTCCAGTCGCTCCCCTAGGCTTTGACAAGGACAATATCAAGGACCCCCTGTAACTCCCTTTTCCTGCCTCGTCCCTTTATCCCCAGGAAACCCAATCTGGGTAATTAGAGTAAAGAGTGTCGGAGGCTTGTACGATAGAGAGAAGCTCAGAAAAAGAGAGAGAGAGAGAAAGAGAGAGGATAACAGTGGCACAAAATCTGCTGCTGCTGCACTTTTCCCCGTCATTACTGCCCCCCTCCCAACCTCCATCCATAAGCATGCACATACAGTTTTTTCCCCTGTCCACCATACACAGACCACTTTCTCACATCCCTTCTCCTTCCTTCTTCCTCTCACTTTCTAAATCCATCAGGCAGCAGCGAAGAGGGAGAAATGCAGACTAGAGGGAAATTGGAGGAAAGAAAGAGTGAGAAAAAGGGAGAGAAAATGAAAGTGGCTGTGAACTCACTGCATCAGCAGAACTCGGTAGCAGAACATGAGCCCTTTTGGCTAGAAACCTGGAAACAGTAAGTGCAGAGAAGTTGCCAGAACTTGTATGATTGGACAACCGTCTGGTAAAATATATACATGCTGTGAGAAAGTGGACAGAATTTTCCCCGACGACCAGACATGTGACCTTTGTGGGAACATACGCTGCGAGAATAAAATTTGTCTTGAATTTTCTCTGTCAAAAAAACACCCAGTTCATCACTGCATTTCTAGTGGACTTTTGCTGAAGGGCCGTTCGGAAGAAAACGCTTACAGTACATTCCTTCCAGCCTACAGGGAGAAACCCTTTGGAGATATCATAAGGTAAACAGGTAAACAGCTGTGAGTAAAAAGGCAAAAGAGGAAAGGTGTTCAGGTAGAGGCGGGAGCAGTATGCACTTTTGATGTTGACTGGAAGCCTGACAAAATGTGCTGCTCCCTGCCAAGTCTGCCCCTGCCAAGCGCAGGCGGAAACTGAAGAGGGGCTGGACCTTGCAATGGTGCTGCCGGGCGTTTTGAAAAGTTGCGCATTTACACATACATGCATGCAAAGACAAAGACGCATACACAATGGCTCTGCAGCCTCTGTGTGTCAGAATGTTTCCCAGGATGTTCTGGCTCCCACTAAGTAAGCGAGGGATTCTGCCTGGCAAACTCCTCCTCAGCAAGAGTCCAGCTGTCATCTTGACAAATGAACCTTGGAAGAGTGAAGAGGTGCGTGTGTATGTTTGTACAGCCATGTGTGTCTGCGGATCCGTGCTTGTGGGTTTTTGCTGGTGTATGAGCACAGCACGTGTACCATAAGGACAACTTACAGATGGCTGGTGTACAAGGGGATTTAGTTTTGTGGGATTTATTTTTTTGACAAGCAGCAGGCCTGTCAGTCCTTGATTGATAAAAATCAGAAAACAGTTCAGAGCCAAGGAGGCCACTTTCTGTCAACCTCTTTCTTTTCCCAGAAGTTATCAGAAAAGCATTTCTGAAAATTTGGAAATGCACCAGCAATCTGAGCTGCTGTATGGCGTGATGCAAAGCGCTGTGCATCAACCACATCGTGGTTTTATGAACGATGTGAGGCATTAAATCTTTTATAGAGTCAAAGGAGTAAATATTCTCTTCTCCTGGAAATCAAAAACAAATAAAAATGTAAAAAGATCATCAGGGTGTAATGCCAAGTAATTCTTACAAGTGAAACACAGTGACAAAAGGGGAAACTTTTTTTTTGGTCTGGTGCTAAAATGTTTATCATAGGAGCTATTTCATCTTGAGAGGTTGTGGAGGATTTTACTGCACTGTGAGCAAATGTTATTACAAGCACACACAGCCACGTATTCTTGCTTGCACCAGGTCTTTGTGTATGTCTGTTTGTGATCTTGTCTGTGTGCACAGTTGCCTCTGTACAAAAACAAGATCATCCCATGACAGTATCTATTATGCTCCCATGAAAAGGTTCTGACTGAAACCTTTTATTGTAAGTGACAAAGTAAATTGGATCAGATTATTTTTGTGCAGGCCTCAATTTTGATTTCCCCTCACATTTTACTTTTGGGGAAAAAAAAAAAAAAAAAAGAGTTAAAGATGAGGAAATGGAAAAATACGAGCACATTAAATAAGATAGGAATATTGCATCACATGACTTGCATCCAAAAGCGTTTTCAGTTCAATTCAGTAACATGCCCAAGGACGTTTTCTCCTCACTATTACTCCTTTCTTCATTCCTTGTAAAAGCTGCTGCTTTATGATGAATCTGATTTTATTTGGTAATGTCTGTCTCTCGAGAAAACATGCAGACATAACTGAGCTGGGGTGGGGGGGGGAGTATCACCTGATGGGACAACTGCCATGTCTGCATCTGCATGTCTTTTGTCTTCATCTGTCTGTCGGCTTGACCCACTTGTCTGCATGCGTGATTCTCTCTGTAACTTCCTTTCTGCTCTACTGCCAGCCTGTCTGTCAACCTGTCCTTTCCATTCGACCGACCTTGCCTCATAAGACCAACAATCGCAGCCACCCTTTGTCCCCAACACTTCATTACTGGTCCCCACCGCCTCGTGTCCCCTTCTGAATATGTTTCTTCCAATTTTACTCCTCATTATTTTTTCATGTCTTTAGAGAAATACAGAATCTTGGCTCTCCTTCATCCTACTGATCCACAGGGTCGCTGAGGCCAACCTCCAGGGGACCAGACAGAGGCTGTTTGTTAAGCTGTTATTTATCTCCTTCATAAAGTCCTCCTCATCTCCTATTAAAGAGCCTAGAACTGTTGCCCTTGACTCACACATAACTCTTGTGTCTTTTGGTGAGATGATTTACTGTTTAATTTAACACCAACTGAACCCAGGAGGGAGCCCGCCTGGTGCTGCCTGATGTCATATCAGAGAGGAATACATTGGGGTTGTGAATATGTGTGTGCGTTTTTGTCTCTGCTGTTTGTGCTTGTGCAAGAGTGAGTGGGTGGCTGAGGTGGAGGTTTTGCGTTGTTGTTCGGTTTGTTTGTTTTTTTCACAGCTAAGCCTTAGTAGTAGCTGCTCTGGGCCCCGTTGTGTGCAACAAGGCCACGGCTGGAAAATTTTCTCTTGAAAAATAAACCCCGCTGAGTACGCCTGATGAACATGTTTACCAGGACTTCACGCCACTAATTTAAAAATAATGAGATATTAAACAGTGAAAATTACATTTCAGTCTCACTTTACTAAGCAGAGGATGAAACAAAGGCCAAATGCTGTTGACAAATACACGAATGTAGTAACAATTAGTTTTCCAGTCAATACCAGAACACTGTAGAAGATTCAATTTCCTGGTGCTGATAAATGTAATTACATTGATTGTGCTAATTTCACTAGAGGAAAGGAAGTGAAGTTCATAAGGTACATGCCAAAACAAGACTATTGTACAAAGAGTGGGAGTCTCTGAGGAATGCAGGGAATTATTCATGAGAAACAGGAATCATAACTAAGCATACCCAAATGGTTCTGTTAAAGACTCTATAAAGCTTTTCTCCTCATAGTTCACATTTGCCCTCCACTACCTCCTTTCATAAGATATTAATGTGACTGTAGGTGCTCACCTCCTTTTAAATAGCATTGAGATTTCATGCTATTCAGAAGATAGTCAAATTGCTTTTATGCTCAAATGTTTCATTAATGATTTGACCTGTCAAAGAAGACAGGAGTGAGGGTGTTCTCCCATCGCAAAGACTCCATTAGCAGGAGAAACAATAGAAGGCACTTTCAACTTTTTTGGTGTTTTACTCGTGCCATCATAACTGGTTATCCAGCCTCGTCCCAGCTGTCATATCAGCTCATTTAAAAAATAATAAGAGGATGAATTATATCTGAATGCTTACAATTTACCTTTGCTTGACCCAAGGTTGATGTAGCTGTGCACAAGCAGATGAGTTAATATTTGCAATGATAACTTTTTTATTAAATATTTTGACAGTAAATAAGATAAAGTGTTTACCAAGACATGCACACACAGCAATTTGGGTGTTTGTCCAGTGAGTAATGAAGGTTACTTTAATGTGATATCAAATTGGTCAATTAGCATTGAACGCAAATAGAAAGGAGGAGGCTGAAAGGAATATCATGTACAGTATTTAAAGCATTAATGGCAAAGTAGTGGATAAACTATCATGGAAACGATGGCACAGCAAGAAAGGCTACGAGATGAAAGGCTTTTCAATCTATCCCGGGGAGATGTAAAAGCTTGTTCTGGCAATCAGGGAGAATAGTTTGAGATATTTTATTTAAAAAATAAAAAATCCAAAAATAAAAGTCAGAGGATCACCAAAATCAATAAGCTTGTCTGAGGGCCATGAATGACTGCATAAAATTTGATGATAATCCATCCTGTAGTAATGCTATATTCAAGTCTGGACCAAAGTGGTGGATCGATCAATCACTAAAGTGGCAGACAGGCCAACCAAGCTGAGTGCCATTTCCATCCTTGGAGCAATTCTCTAAAGAGCAAAGCAAAGAGAAGAGCATCAGGAAATATCAAACTGTATTTCTAGCAAAATGATCTTCAATGTCACCAAACACTGGATGTTTGTGCTGGAAGAAACTTCACAGCTGGGGTTTGGAAAGGAAATACCTCGTGTGAATTCTCGGGGAGGTGAAATCAAACAAAAAAAGATGAGAGTTTAAAACGGGCCAAGATGTGTTACAGTGTAAAGACAAATGAGCACAAATGAAATGCTGACATGACTGTTCGTGCTCTCCACCCTGGACTGAGGCTGCTGCCTTTTCTTTCCACTTAATATTCTGTAGGAGGGCCACCCTTATCCAAAAAGCATTTATTGTTTCTTTCTTTTCTTCCCCAGTTTGATAGAATGTGTGTGTGTCTGTCTGCTAAAGGCTTTAGCAGACTTTATACTGTAGATGCATCAGAACAATGGACTAATAAAAGACAAAACATGGCAAGCAAACATAAAATGCTTCAGTACATTTACAGCTCTGCACATACTCTTCATGTGCTTGATGGAATTACTATAGCCACAATTTTGAATGTTTTTGCAGCCTGAATTCATTTAGTCTCTGCATTTCAACTTTTATAAACCATCCCATATGAGGACCAATGTGGTTTCCTAGTGGCCAAGCTCTGGATTGGGCTGTGATCCTTAAATACTCGTATCCCTGTGTTTCACCATCCTGCAGTTTTTTTTGTTTTGTTTTTTTTTTCTGGTGGACTAGGTTGAAAAAACAAGATGGAGTCCTGTTTTTCTGGCTTTGCTTTCCCTTCTCTTTGTTCAGGGATAAAGCCGAAATGTGACCAAACAAAACCCCAAACAATGAGCATATACAAAGGCAAGAGCGCAGCACATGCGCTTTACTGATCCTTTGTTTGCTTTCTGTGTAGGACAAGTAATTCTTCTCTGTGCCCGTGTATGCATCCGTATGTTTGTTTGTGATTGAATGTGTGTGTGTTTGTGAGCATATGTCTCGGCAGGAGGGAGGGAGCGAAGATGAAGGGGGAAGACTGGAGCAGTGCAGTGCTGGTGTTGGCCGGGTGGTGGGGCGGCAAGTGCCAGAAGGCTTCATTAGACTCAAGGGAAGAGGCCGTGAACAGCAGTTCTCCAGGAAATCTGTTAGACCTAAACACAGACATGCCTCTGATCCGGGTCTGGCCCCACAGTCCCTCTTTCTCTTCCCCTTTCTCTCTCAGTCATATCCACCCATCTATTTGCCAGTGCAATTAGCTCCAGCTCACTTGTACAGTGAGAAACAGTCCCTACTTTTTGTCCCTCATTTTCTTTAAGATTCTCTTCTTTTTTTCTGTCTGTTTTTCTGTTGTTGTTGTTGTTGCTGTGTCTGTTAGTGAAGCGGAGCAGTCATTAATCACTGGTAAATGTACGCAGAGAAAGCAGACACCTCGGGGGTGGGGTGCGATGGGGAGTTCTCTCATTCTGCTCGAAAAACGCTTCTCAACACGCTCCATAGAGAGAGATGTAGAAAATGGAGCACAGGTGCTGCAGCGAGCGCAATAAACATAACCAGATGCACTGCAACACGCAGACAATCTGATACAAATGTCAGTATTTTGTCGGCATTTAACTTACAGGGTCTAAATCTACTAGCACGAAATAAATACCTACTATAAATACTGAAACAAATGACAAATCAACTCTGATGTCCAATAAAAGGCTTTCTGATCATATCGGTGACTGAAGACAAGTGTCCATCTGTTTGGCTTATTGTTCTCTTTGCTGCTCTCTCTCACCATGGTATTCCTGTCAATATAATTTCTGTGGTTACTAAGGGATGCAACCACACTTTATCGGAATATCTGGCTTCTTTGTCTGAATGAGAGCCAGCAGACAGAAAAATTTTCTTCCAAAGAAATATTATCCAATAAAAACAACAGTTTAGCTGAAATTGCTCTCTTTTCACATCCCTGAGTCCAGCTCGCAAAATAAATGTCTTCTCTCTCGAAACAATATCTCCTCTAAACAAAACACTAGAATATTACCCAGAACTGTGGAGGTTAGAAAAGGATTGAAAAAGTGAGAGAGGCTGAAAGGGGGAGAGAAGAGTAAGGACAAGGATAACTACAGACTGTCTTAGGGTGTGACCACATCTGCCCTGACAGCCATGATGTTGACATTCTGATGCACGAGTATATGATTACATCCTCATCACAGGCTTTTATTTCCTGACTTCATCTTTTGATCATATTTTGAAAAGTGCTTTTTTTTATTATCAGGCTGAGAGTTTGAGCAGCATTGAAGAAAAATAGGAGATAGCTAACTTGACCAACCAAAGGTGACAGAATCTGCCACACCTCCACGGCGTGCTAATTCACACAACCTGTCATTTCTCATTTTAGTCCACACAAATCCCGAACATGTCCGGGGAAAAAAGCAAAACAAACGTTCGCTATTCTTTATTTGTTTCTACTATGTCAAAGCTCAAGTGTGGAAGTTTTCTATGCAAATCGACTGCCTTTACATTCATGCCTTTGTGATCTGAGTTCACACAATGCTGATTAAGCCTATCAGCGACAAGTAAAAAAAAATAAAAAAAAATCTGTATTTCCCAGGAGCAGGGTTTTAAATCTGCTGCCTGTGGTGACATATCCACCCTGGCACCTCAACGGTGATGCGCTTTATGTCAGACAGCAATGATTGATTTGTTGGAGCTGAAGAGAGGAACAACTGTAGTGATAAAGGCAGGAAGGATAGCAACTTACAGTACAACAAAAGCAAAAGCTGCTGAAAAAGTCAACAAAGTATCTGATAAAAAAAGAGAAGGACAACAATCTTTAAAAAAAGGAAGATCTTCCTTGTGAAAAGGCCCATGTTTAACGCAGGGGCGTAATTTCCAGGGGGGTTATGGACCCCCTCCCCCCCTCAATAATCAGACCCAACCAATATAACCCCCCAATAAAATTATTAATTATCTTGCATAAATAGGCTGTTGATTTTCTTTACTCATTTCAGTTATTGACATCTGGGAATTTACCCAGATTCATTTATTTAGACAGACATCTTAACCCCCCCTCCCCGTAACGCTGTTACAGTACATTTTCTGTATGTTACGGTATTGTGACGCTTCTCTTAATTTGTGTAACTAAGTCAAGCATGCATCAAATATGTTTGTGTGATCACTCTTACTATCAGAAGGAAAATAGAATAGACTGGCATTTATAATGGAGTTTAAAATCTTAGTGACCAAAGTCCATCAGACTACAAGCCACATCCAATATCTAACTCACATCTACAGACAATTTAGAAGCGCCAATCTACTTCACCTATGTTTTTAACCATACAGCACTGTTGTCTCAGTGCAAGAAAGTCCTGGGTTTAAAACTACCAGCTGGCATGTTCCCTGTGTGTGGGGACAGTGACTTCCCCACACAGTCAAAATACATGCATGTTAGATTAATTGGTCATCTTGGCCCTAGGTGTGAGTGCCAACGGTTGTCTGTTTCTATGTGTTCAGGGTGCACCCTACTCCTCGCCCTATGGCAGCTCTGATAGGCTGTTTGTGACCCTGAACTGGATAAGTAGAAAAAAATGAAATCCAACAAGGCACAACCACACTGAAAGGGCCAAGCTGACCAAGAGGGTCCAGCCTCGGTGACAGTGCCAGTCACTGCATCACTGCAGACCCTCAGGTTTAAGATATTGGATATAAAAATATTTCCATTGTGGTACTAAATTCTTGCCTGTCAGGCAACCAGCAACTCTGACAAAACCTGTGTTTATACTCTTTGTTATTTTTAACTGGCAGCAGTACAACAAAAAACAAAACATTTCAGACATTTAATCATAAATAGTCTTACTCTTTATCTATGCTGTTGTTTCATCAGGAGTTTCTTCATATTTTTTAGCTGCCGGTTGTTCTAGTGGTGGGGTTAAGCAATTGTTGGGGCGAATAAGGGATATGGGGGGAGTTGGGTGGTTACGTTGAGTCTTTATTTACCCAAGCAAAAAAAAAAAAAAAAAAAAACAAAGCAGCCCTGC
>VUQR01036410.1:64645-79886 GCA_015108515.1 Hemichromis elongatus
TATTTACCCAAAAAAAAAAAAAAAAAAAAAAAATCGATGCCGCTCTGCTGTAGGAGAAGTGTGTGAATCAATGAAAGGTTTCAAAAAGCCCCTGTGAAAAATCAATGTCCCTTACATACTATTGATGGAAGTTTGGCCATAGAAGAAAGAAACGACAGAGAACACCTGTTTATTGTGAAAAATTACTCTGCTCGCTCTTTGTTATAGGCTTTTTGGATCTCTTTGTTTTGTCTAGAACAGTGCTAACAGTATTTCTGTATCCTTTCAATTGCTCTCTTTGCTAGCCTTCCATTTTATCCTTTTGTTACAAGTTATGCAGCACTCATACCCATTTGTTGTAAGGAAGCACTACTGGCCATTATCTGCGAAAAAAGAATAGCAGTCAGTCTCACAACTCTGACACTAGAGGCCAATAAGGTCTAACATTCAACCACAGAATGATATCATGTACACAACAACTTGATGCACAGTAGGGGAGTGTAGGGTTCTGAAGCCATCATCTCAGCACTGCTATTAATAAAATTCAGTCAATAACATTCCACTGTCACTTCCTTGACTTTAGAGACCAATAGGAGAACAGTTCTGCCACAACTTTGCCTATGCAGTCAACATTTCCCTCGAGCCATGTCAGGCTGCAAGCTGCGAGGCCAATCAGTAGGGGCTCTGTCCTGACACCTGCCCAATCGTGTGCCAGCGTGATCAAAGTGACAGTGCTGTAGACCTGCAGAGATACAGGTGAGGGCTGCTGTCACCCCACCTGTCCAACTGATGGCATCTCGGCCAGGGCAGGGAGAAAAGTAGTAGGATGGTCGGGAAGGCCACTGTCTGCATGTCACTCAGTGCTGTGTTGGATGACAGAACAGCCCATTAGGAAAGAGACTGACTTCACAGACCATTAGAAGTAGCATCACACAGCCATAGTGCACAGAACACTGAGTAATGGTGCAACTGAAGGGACTTGGAAGACTCCAAGCTCTGCTTTGAGACCTTTTTTTATTGAATAAAATATGTATTTTTGCTTCATTTTTTTTGTTTTGAGAGAAAAGAATGAGATACATAAAAGCTTGAATTCTCAACAGAGGACAAAGTAGGTTATTAGAAAGGACTAAGCAGATAAACAAAAAGTATGGCAAAATTATCCCCATGCCGTCCACCCCTGTGTCCTTGTTAAAATCTCTAGCTCTCAGTATGGCCTTTCCTGCCCTCCAGTCATCATTAAAGAGAAAGACGGGAGCTTGAGAGTCCAACAGAGGCATCAACACGCATCACTTCTCCTCTGCTCGAAACGCTCAGTTCTCAGCAATCCACTAGCCCCTGACGGACCTATTTACCGCACAAAGTGAATTGTGTTTGGCTGCAAACTATGCTTCCAAATGTTCCTTTGATACCCTCTCTCTTTTTCCCCTCCCCATCTCCTCTGTCTCTCTCTGGTTCTGACCAGCTCATGGAAATAGAAGAACTGTCTGGCCAGTTTATTGCTGGTGTAGCACTACTCATGGGCTCAGCAGGCTCAGATGAGAATGCCACACTGTGCCAGGCTGATGGGACACACTCCAGCTGTAGAGGCACTCACTCCAAAACACAGACTTACAAACTCCTTCCTCTTTGACTTGATGTTTTTGTTTCACTATGGAAGGAAAAAAGGATAAAAAAAAATATAAAGTTTCCTCCTAGTAGCTCCCCAGGCTTTTCCCTGGGGACTGGATAAAACCCAGTTGAAAAACAAAGAATAGAAACAATAGGAAAAATATGCTTCTTTTGCACAATTTAAAACCCCAAAGAGATAAACTGTGAGAGTTTTGTAAACAGCAAGGAAAAGCTGATGGCTAGATATTCCAGATAAAGAGAGAAGGAAAAAAGCAGCAGCGAATAAAGCAGCAGTCTTGTGGAATGTTTTTTTGATGAATTACAGTGCGCACCGCAATCGTAAAGTCGAGAGCTTGGCTATGAGCGAGTCAAACCGCACGTTCTGTTGTGACAGAATCCCTGAATTTTAAACCTTCTGCAACTCAGGCCTTTGCACAGCAAGTTAAACTTTTATTTATTAATTTATTCGACAGGTGTGCGGGCTCAGCCTCCAACCTTCAACACGCACCACTTGTATATAGCATATAATTATAGCCTTAACCAAAAAAGAGAAAAGGTTTTACAGAAATGAAAATTTCCATCTGTAACTGTTGACACATTCTGATTTTGAATGCTAAATGAGGACACATAGATATGGTTATGCACTCTTCATGTTGCTGCTGCTGCTTTATTTACAGGAAGTACTAAACCAATATACTAATGTGCCTGTTAGGGCACAGAAGAAAAGAAATAATGCCGTTCTCCTCTTTGAGAATGGCAGGATTTCATGCTTTCTTCTCATATCAAACAAGAGGCTTCACTAAAACTTCTGTGACAAATTGCATTGTTATACAGTTATAAAAATAGTATTGAACCTTAAGCAACCTTTCTGAAATAACCTGATAAAGGAAAGAAAAGATGCATAAAAAGGAATAAACAATCATTAGCTTCACTGTGACCCCATGGGACCTCACAGTGTGCCAGAGTTGGCTGTTTAGCTGAGCCTGCTCGGTGTCTAAGGGGAAAACTTCTCAGGGTCAATCAGGGCTGTTTAAATACCGTAAGGCATTGTGGCTGTAACTGCATCAGGGGAACACAGCATAATCATCTGCAAGGATGTGGCAAACAAACTAGTTATGCTAATGTATTTCTGTTATTTATCACCATCCATTACACATGTCCCCAATCAGCCTTACTTGTTAAATGCCCTCAAGAAATCCCAGCTGTAAATTAAGAACACATCAGCGATGCGGCCAATCAAATCTGTCACTTACACTGACAAGCATCTGAGGGAACGGTCCTCGAGAATTTTCAGCCACATTGATTGGTGGGATTACCCAGTCCCTCTTCTGTCTTCGTAGACCCTTGGTGATGTTGTGACCGGACCCTGGGAACATGATGACAGGAGGTGGCGTTTGTACCGCCTCCTTCTTCTCTTTTCTCCCAGAAACTTTCTTTTCATTCTCTGTGACCTTAAAGACACAACAACAAGGTTTTATTTAGAATGCTATAATTGTAATTGATGTTTTTCCAAAGACAAAGCAAAATTTTGCAGAAAAAAGACATTTTTATAGGTTTACCGTATATATTTAACATCTCTGTGAACTTTTAAATCCTTTATTATTGTTTAACTAATAAAATGTCAAGGATTTTTAGCAGTTAACTGTATGTCAAGCCACTTTCTCTGAAAGTTTGCTGCAATGATCACTCATCACCTTAAATAAAAACAACCTCAACCTCATCAGCTAAGATGGCAGTTGTCACTGTCACCGTTAAAGTACTACATCAACTCTTTGTCTTTAACTAGTATTTCTGAAGAGAAGTCTGAAGTTGCTATGGAAACAAAGTGTACAAAGCAATGATTTTGAAAGATCTAATGGACCCAGTCAGACACAAGATCATTCATCCATTCATTTCATCATTCACTAAATCAGTCCTTCACTTGTGCAAAAAACAAGTCTTTTTGCAAGTAATTGGAGATATGGCAGCTTGGATAAAGAAAAGAGTCATCCAAAAACCTTTTTGCAACTAACAAAAATTTAACGCAATATTTATATATAGAGTTGGGGAAATATTTTTAGGTTGAACAGTATAATTTTTATGGTTGTTTTATTTTAATGAATAGAGACAGAATATAAAAAAAAAACCCCAGAACAAACACAGTATATATAAGTTGCATGTCATTGAGTGTAATAAGGATTTGATGCACTTCAACCCAACCAAAATTCTGGCTCCTGTCTCTATGCCCTGTGTGGCACACATAACATTCAACCACACAATCAATTACAGACACTCCTGATCTCAACTCATTATGTGTATAAAGCACACCTGTCCACACAATCAATTTCATCTATTCCCACCTCTCCAACACCATGGGCAAGACCAAAGAGTTGTCAAAGGATGTCAGGGACAAGACAAGACTGTCACAAGGCTGGAATAGGCTACTAGACTGTAAGCAAGGAATTGGTGAGAAAGCGGCAACTACTGCTGCAATTGTTTGGAAATGGCAGAAATCTAAAATGCCCATCAGTTGCCCTTAGTCTGGAGCTCCATGCAAGATCTTGCCTCATGGGGGATGACGAAGTTAATGATCAAAAGGGAACTGGAACAGTCCCCAAGAACACCACTGGCAACACACTATGCTGTATTGGTCTGAAACCTGTAACCTGCTTGATAATGCACATGACATGCTAGTGAGCATCTAAATGATTCAGAGAAGGTTTTGGAGAATGGGCTGCGGTCAGATGAAACCCAAATTGAGCTTTTTGACAACTCAACCTGCTATGTGTTGAGGTAGAGAAAAGCTGGGCATTAACCAAAGCATACTATCCCCACAGTCAAGAACGGAGGTGGAAACATTATGCTTTAGGGCTATTTTTCTCCTAAAGGTACAGGATGACTGTACTGCCCTGAGGGTCAATGCATTGTGAAATCTTGGACAAAAACGTCCTTCCTTTAGCCAGAAGATTGAGCATTGCTTGTGGGTCTGTTGAGGGAGCTTCAAGTTGCCAAACAGCAGCAAAGAAACTAAATGGATTTAGGAAGCCACGAAAAGCGACAAAGATGTGTGCAAACCCAGTGACCAACTACAAGCAGCGTCTTAATGTTGTGCTTGCAAACAGGATTTCAGTTATTATTTTCTTAGGGCTCAAATATTTATTTGACTCAGTGCTATGTAAATCAATTTCTAACTTTTGTAATGCATTTATTTCCTTATTTTTGGTTGATATTCTGTAGCTTTACAGACTATTCATTTCTTTGTAAGTTAGAAAACTTACAAATTGAGCAAAAAATATTTCCTCCAGTGTATTTAGTTAAAAAATAAGGGAGAAAAAAAAACGTCTTTCTAACGCTTTACAAAACTCAATGGAAATACAAGCAGATTCCCTGGCAGAACCAAATGAAAATTTCATGCGCTAAATGGTGTGTAAATTTACCTTAATGCACCAAACTTGCTTTAAATTTTGAGCATTAGCAGGTTTTCTGCATAAGCTTTTCGACAATTTGTCCTTTTTAAGATATTGTGTGCAACTCTAAAACCCTAATTTCAAAATTTGGGATGCTGTGTTAAATAAAGATTGTCATGGTCTCCGTGCCTGCCCGGCCGGCCCCACAAGGCTACATGTATTGTTTGGTTCTCTCTCTCTCTCTCTCTCACCCACCCTCTCTGCCTGGGTGGAGCTCACTGTGGGCTCCCGCCCTTGGCCCACACACCTGACAACAATCAGCTGTCATCACCTAGGAGCACTATTTGAGGCTGGAACACAGATCCTCTCGTTGCTGGATGATTGTACTATAGACGTTAGTGATTCTCCCAGCTTCTGTGAACCTGTGCTTTGTGATTCATGATTTGTGAGTGACTTCCCTTTCTTCTACTACAGACTTTCCTCCCCGGACCTGTGACCTCCCTGCCGTGTGAACGTGTGAGAGTTTGGGCAAGAAGACGTGAGCGCCTGGAGTTTGGATTTCCCTTCACTGTATATATCGTGCACTGGTGCTGTAAATAAACTGTTTTTGGAGACGTCTAACCGCTCTGCGCTTGAGTTCCTACTACCAGATTGTGACAAAATCATCCAGCCACGGAAATGGACTCAGATTCAGCGGTCTCGACCCCCACCCTCGCCACTTTGACCGCGATGCTGGAGCGTCATGAGCAAATGTTTGTTCACCTTTGAGCTGAGCTCACAAACATCACACAGACCGTGGCCCAGTTAATACCGCTCCCCCGGTCGCCGTTCCTCCGCAGGAGGCGCCAGCTCCAGCAGTAAGTGCCGCACCACCTGCTCCCTCACCTGTTCACTATGACAGATTTCTTCCTACACCAAAAGCTTTCACTGGGGAGATTGAAAAATGCACTGGTTTCCTTACTCAATGTGCCCTTCAGTTTCGCCAGCAACCACAGACTTTTTCTACTGATGGTGCGAAAATTGCTTATATCGTCAAGTTACTCCAGGATCGTGCTCTGATGTGGGCACAAGCTGTGCTTCAAGCAGACCTGGACATCACTTTTACTGACTTTCTTGTTAAGTTTAAAGGTGTGTTTGACAGAAAGGCCAAAACTGCCACCGCCGGCCAGCGCTTGCTCGCGCTCAAACAAGGTAAACGAAGCATGGCTGATTTTTCTATTGATTTTTCTACTTTGGCCGAACAGACGAAATGGGGGGAAGAGGCCCTTAAGAGTGCATTACTTACTAATGTTAATGAGGAAATAAAGACTGAACTGATGCTTCGTGAACTTCCTTCCTCGCTTTTGGCTCTGTGTATTCGGGTGGACAACCAACTGCGCGCACACTGGAGCGCATGCACACGTTCGGGGTATGAACCGCTGGATTGTTATGGGGCCTCTACTGCAGCCCGTGGGCTGCCTGACGCCGACACCTGGGATGAGGAAGAACCCATGCAGCTTGGGCGCTCACGGCTGTCGCCCATAGAGCGCCAGCGCCGCCTTGCCGCCGGTGAGTGCATTATTTGCAGTTGTAAGGGCCACTCTGTCTCTTCCTGCCCGACACTGGCAAAAGGGCGTGCTCACCAGTAATCGAGAGGGTGCTCGTGGGCGATCTGTCGAGTGAAAGCCTACTCCCCAGACTTCTCTTACCGGCTAAACTACGCGTTCAGACTGTTTTTCACTCTCTCTCTGTGCTCATTGACTCTGGGGCTGAGCAGAACTTTATTGACACCTCGCTCGCTGCCAAACTAAACATCGCCTTGGAGCCTCTGTCACGCCCTCTCCGTGTTCACGCACTATCAGGTCAGCGCCTGCACAACATCACTCATGTTTCTGAATGCCTTTCATTATCCCTCTCAGGCAATCACACAGAAAGGATTTGTTTTATTTCATTTAAAGCTCCTCTCACTCCGCTGGTTCTGGGTCACCCCTGGCTTGTTCTCCACAACCCACATATTGACTGGGAGAAAGGTGACATCCTGGGTTGGAGTGTGAACTGCCTCCGGGCTGCGGCTTCACCCATTCCGCTTCCGCCCACGGCCTCGCCGTCCGACGCCCCGGACCTCTCAATGGTTCCGCGGGTTTATCATGATCTACAGGATGTGTTTTGTAAGGATCGTGCGCGGTCCCTTCCCCCCCACCGCCCGTACGATTGTGCCATCGATCTTCTTCCTGGAGCTCCGCTACCATCTAGCCGCCTATACAGCCTCTCCCAGCCCGAGAGGGATGCGATGGAACGTTACATCACGGAGTCGCTAGCGGTGGGGTTGATTTGCCCTTCCTCTTCCCCTGTTGCTGCTGGATTTTTTTTTTTGTGGATAAAAAGGATGGGTCGCTGCAGCCGTGTATTGACTTTTGGGGCCTTAACCAGATCACTGTTAAGAACAAGTACCCTTTGCCATTGCTTTCCTTGGCCTTCGAACTGCTTCAGGGCATGACTATCTTTACCAAGCTGGATCTTTGCAACGCTTACCACCTGGTGCGCATCAGAGAGGGGGATGAGTGGAAGACCGCGTTCAATACACATCGGGGCCACTTTGAGTATCTCGTGATGCCTTTTGGGCTAACCAATCCCCCTGCAGTGTTTCAGGCTATGGTTAATGATGTGCTTCGTGATTTTGTTAACCGTTGTGTGTTTGTGTACTTAAATGACATCCTGATCTTTTCTAAGACACTCGAGGAGCACCAAATCCACGTGCGGCAGGTCCTGCTTCGCCTCTTGGAAAACCGGCTCTTTGTGAAGGGGGAGAAGTGTGAATTTCACGTGTCTTCAGTGAGTTTTTTAGGCCACATCATTGAAAAGGGGGACTTGCGGACTGATCCGGAGAAGGTGCGGACAGTGGTGGAATGGCCTACTCCTCCTGATCGCCGCCAATTGCAACGTTTTTTGGGATTCGCTAACTTTTACAGACGGTTCATTCGCGATTTCAGCAGAATCGCTCGCCCCCTTACTAAACTCACCTCTCCCAACATTCCTTTCCAGTGGGATCCTGCCGCTCAGCGGGCCTTCTCCCTGCTCAAGGAGAGATTCACCACTGCACCCATACTCTGGCAACCGGACCTTACACGGCAGTTCATTGTGGAGGTGGACGCATTGGACTCCGGGGTGGGGGCGGTCCTGTCTCAACAGAAGGAAGGTAAGCTGCACCCATGTGCTTTTTATTCTCGCCGTCTCTGTCCAACAGAATGCAATTATGACATTGGAGACTGGGAGCTCCTGGCCGTCAAGCTGGCCTTGGAGGAGTGAAGACATTGGTTGGAAGGAGCGGCACAACCATACATCGTGTGGACGGATCACAAGAATCTGGAGTACCGGCCAGACGTCTCAATTCCCGGCAAGCCAGGTGGGCACTGTTTGTTGCTCGTTTTGACTTCACTATCACCTATAGGCCAGGATCACGGAACGTAAAGCCAGATGCCCTGTCCAGGCAATTCTCCATCACAGGGGAGGAATCGGACCCCGAGCCCGTCCTCCGGGCCGCCTGTGTGATTGTAGTCATCTTTTGGGAGATCGAGAGGCTCATCCAGGAGGCGCATGTGTCTCATGTGTTTCATGTGTCTCAGGTCAAGCCAGTGGTTGCCAGCCCGTTGTGCCCTCCTTCCAGGTCCCCCCCCCCCCCCCCCGCCTCGTGGATGGTCAGCTGGTTTACAACATCACCCGCATCATGGACTCCCAACGCCGGGGTAGGGGTTTTCAGTACCTGGTTGACTGGGAGGGCTACGGGATAGAGGAACGCTCCTGGGTGCCTCGAGCACCTGTCCTGGATAAGGGGATGCTCCGGGACTTCCACTGCAGGCATCCAGGTAAGCCTGGTGGGTCGCCGGGAGGCTCCCGTTGAGGGGGGGATACTGTCATGGTCTCCGTGCCTGCCCAGCCGGCCCCACAAGGCTACATGTATTGTTTGGTTTTCTCTCTCCCTCCCTCTCTACCTAGGTGGAGCTCATTGTAGGCTCCCGCCCTTGGCCCACACACCTGACAACAATCAGCTGTCATCACCTAGGAGCACTATTTGAGGCTGGAACACAGATCCTCTCGTTGCTGGATGATTGTACTATAGACGTTAGTGATTCTCCCAGCTTCTGTGAACCTGTGCTTTGTGATTCATGATTTGTGAGTGACTTCCCTTTCTTCTACTACAGACTTTCCTCCCCGGACCTGTGACCTCCCTGCCGTGTGAACGTGTGAGAGTTTGGGCAAGAAGACGTGAGCGAGTGTGAGAGAGAGCTTCCCCATGATTCCCTCCGTGAGTTTGGATTTCCCTTCACTGTATATATCGTGTACTGGTGCTGTAAATAAACTGTTTTTGGAGACGTCTGACCGCTCTGCGCTTGAGTTCCTACTACCAGATTGTGACAAAGATAACACAAAAGAATGCTATAATTTGCAAGTCATTTATTGGAAAATGGCACAAAGAGAACATTATGAATATTGTTATAAATAAGCACTGACTTTTTTTTTGAAAAATAAATGCATTTTAAATTTAATGACAGTAATATGCGGTCATGATACATATTGTTAAGTACTTTTCTCCTCTCAAACAACTGATTATATGTTTATGCTCAGCAACATCTAATAAAATTCTCACTTTTGTAATGTGCACCCGAACTACTTCATAAAATTTCTCATTTTTAACTGAGAAACATAAGAGCCACAACAATGATACAGCAACCGTCAAAGACTATCTTGGCTCTTAAAAAATGTAACTTATCAGACGAATGCAATATGAGAAACACTTTGTGTCATCATGCTTAGACCCAAGCAGGACAGAGATGATGTTAATTCTGTGTGAGTATGTGTGTGCACATATTTGAAATAAACCATAAACTTCATACCTTTAGTCATTTACACCAGGCATAAAAAGCCCATTAACAGAAAGCGTGTCTGGAGTTGGATTTACAGCCTCTTTCAACAGACAATGACAGCTGAGTCACAGACACACACTTCAATCATACAGTATGCACCCATCATACACTTTTCTCACACCGTTGCTATAGGCACAGAGAAATGACCACCACAAACCTGTCTTTTTGAAAGATGCTCTAAAAAGGAACTCGAATATGAAAGGAACCCATTTTCAATCTCCTAAAGAACATTAACTCATCCATGAGTCAGAACGGCTACATCAAATGCTGGAGTTATGAAGGACATCAAATAAGTGATGTCTGTGTGGAAATATTGCAAACTGCATGACGGTGACCAGACAATGAAGAGTGTAAAAAAAAAAAAAGCTTTATTATAAATCCTTCCAAGATGTGTTAAAGCAAGCAAAAATCAAAGAAATTAGAGCATTAGTGTTTATTGCTGGCCTAGTAAAGACACATGTTTTCCTTTATTATCAAATACATTACTCCTTCTGTTAAAGCATATTGCTTTATGCATTTACACGATTTATCTCCAAAGTTATAGTTGTCCATCATCTGCAAGTTTACAGCTTCATGTTTAATGTTCCAGTAGCAAAAGGTAATATTAAGCTGATACTATCTGCAGAGTTGTTTGACAGTAAGTTTACTAACACAGCTCAGGGTTACAAGATAGTAAAACATGTCAAGAATTCAGTCACGAACATCATAGCTGAAGCTATGCATCACTTGCACTCTGTCTCAATCGCAGTCCCTTGAGCTATCCCTAGCTCTCGTGCTCCCCTCTGCCCTCTTCTTGCTGTGTTATTGTTTTTCTCTGTCTCCCCCCTAGTCAGTAGGTACTGACAGCTTGTCTCAATAACATGGATTCCTCAAGCACTGGGCTGTGTTAGGCTGATGGTGCACCAGCAGGTAAAACAGCTGCACAAAGCTTTACCAACCAAACACTCATACCAGCAGACTGCAAGAAATTTGTAGTTTGCGCCTTTGTCATGTCTCCTCCAGGATCACTAATGGAGGCAAGTAAATCAACTTTGATTTGTACAGAGTAGCCCATATCTACAGGTATGGGCTACATTTAAATGTACAGTGTGAGAAAACTGAAATAATAAAAGTGATATAAACAGGTCAAACATAATGGGAAAACCAATAATGTCAATGCAATATGTCTTGTAATTTCTATTTGTCTCAGTATGAGCTAACCTAAATCAAACTTTCTCAGAGATATTGGTCCTTATCGACATGAAAGCATCGTGTGGTTGGTGCAGATCTGTCATCTGCACATCTGTGATGTGAATCTCCAGTGTACTCAACTGTTACACCACTACTAGCAGTCGAACAGTTGATACAAGGCAGGATGGATTTGTGCTTTCATGTTGTTTGTGCCAAATTTTGACCCCACCATCCAAATGTCTCCATAGAAATTTAGACTCAAAAGAAAAAACAAAACAAAAACAAAAAAACAGGCAACATTTTCCAATCTTCTGTCATCCAACTTGGGTAAAATGCATCCTCAGATTCCTGGTTTTAGCACCCCTTCTGGTCTTCTACTGCTGTAGCCCATGATGTGCTTCACGTTTGACGTGTTGTTGTCGTCTGCATACCTTCGTTGCAGTGAGTGTTTATTTCAGTTACTTTTGCCTTCCTATCAGCATTTTCCATATATTTACAACTACAGAACTGCTTATTAGATATTTTCTCTTTAGACTGCTCTCTGTAAACGCTAGAGATAATTATGCCAAAAAATCCCAGTTTCTTGTAAATTTCTGAAACAGCCTACTAACAACCATGAAATTGTTTAAAGTAATTTAAATCACCTTTCTTTCCCATTTTGCTTGCTATGCCTAAATGCATTGAGTTCAAGCCCTGTGATTGGCTGATTTGATATTTGCATTACTGAACAGAGTAAATAATCTCATATAAAAAAAAACTATCAACATATTATATTACAGTGAATTGTATTTTAGATTAAATGCAACTGGAAATAAATAAATTACACTTTGTGATGGGAGGGAGTATAAAAAAATCCAGCATCACAGATTCATTTGTAAAAATAAACAAATATGTAAAGAACAGGTTCAGTTACCATGTATTTCCATTAAAGGTGGCTAGTGCTGTTAATCTTTCTTCGAGTTTTTCGATTTCTATTACTTCTGTGAACTGTCTAGCTTTACAGTTCCTCCCCAGCAGTTGACATTTGAGAATAAAAATAAAATACAACACAGAAGCAGTCTACAGTGTTGGAAGATGGCAATGGCTTCTGGCACATATTGAAAGTTGAAGGTCCTGTATGATGTAGTCTATAAAAAGTGTTTTTTCTTTGTCTCTGTTTGTTCTTGCCTGGTCAAGGTCCCTCAGAGGGTTGGCTTGTATCTGCCAGCGGAAACAATGCTTTCAAGGCTGACTTCATTAGATGGACGCCCAAGAAAAAAGCTTTTAAGGCTGCTTTAAAGAAAATGTGTCAAGCAACCTGGCATATGGTGTGTATGTGTTTGTGTGGGTGGATAGGGATGTGGGGTGTGGAGGAGCATGGGCTTAGGTGTCATGTTCAGTTTCATCAACCAAGTGCTGTACTTTAGACATCTTGGACTATGAAATCCAGGACACTTTAAGTAACAGTGCAAATGGAGAGATTTTTACACAGGTAAAGGATTACGGTAGGTGAGTAGACCATATTTACATTCGAAGAAAGACATGATTTGCTGCTCCGCGTGGCCATGTGCAATAAATAATTAATTTATGATACATAAAATTACTGCTCATAAATGGCTGAAATTATTTAAGCTTTTGTTGCCACTTTTGTAAAAAGACTTTGAACCTAAAAAGGCCAATATTATAATAATATTTAATGCTATTTCCCATTGCTCCCATAGCTCTGGTTTAGGTTTCCATCATTTGCTCCTGCTAGTTTAAAAAATTAAGAGAACAGGAAGAAAAAAACAACCCACTGACTTCATATTTCTGCTGCTTATCTCTACTTTATGATATTCCATAAAAGCTTAAGTGGTGAAACAATGCCTCACAAACCCGCTGTGAGCTGTGGACAGGAAGAAGCCTCGTGTGTAATTTGTCCGTAGAAGCTAGCTTAGTATATAGTCAATTCTAGTAATTTACATGAAATTGCCCATTAACTAATGCAGAGGGAAAGCTGCCCCTAGGAATGTTTTGTTAAACCTGAAGTTCAGCACCACATCATATGTACCCTAAACAATAAATTGAAAAAAGTAATTAATCACAAATAATTATATAGAAGCAAAAATAAAAAGACACGTGTTGTTAGTTCATATGTCTGTGGGAGGGTTCCCCTCACTGTTGTTTCATTCAGTCTTGTAAGAGCATGACAACAGTAAAAGCTGTCCATCATCTTTGGACCTTGTAAGGCAAGAACTATATCAGTCAGCAAAACATTAACAAATCAAACCCTCCTCCATGCTGTGCAGCAGTCTGTTGTCCACACTGGGATCCATTCCCGAGTGAGCAGAGTTCAGCAGACCTTTAGACCTCAGCATGTCACCGTCCTGCCGCCGTGGGCCCAGAGCAGACAGCTGAGGCAGCAAAGTAGAGTTCTCCATCGCATCCCCAGTGGCATCCCATCACTGCCACACTTTTACTTTTTTTTTTTTTTTTAAATAAAACAGTGATCTTCTTTACAACATTGTGTCAGTTCTTTGATGTCTTCAGGCATTAATTTATGCACAGCTCTAAGGTTAATGCTAAGGCCTCACTTAAGGATTTAAATCGGGTTGATGTTTGAACTTTGACTGCTGGGATGTCCACTTCTGGAAAAATTGTAGCAGTTTACTGGTTTGAATTCTCCAAACAAATTTGATTTTTACAGAGGTGGTCAGACTTGTGCATGATCAGTTAATAAACTGCATGTCATTATCAGCACCTACCTGCTACTTCCCCTCTTAATTTCTATGGATGCAAAAGGGTCTACATAGTGTCCCACAGGACTACATAGAGTCCTACGAGAGCCTAGTTTTTTGTGATTGTTTCTTTGATATTTAGTACTGTTTTGAAAAGGATTTTATTAAATCAAATACACATTAAAATTTTTGCTCTACCACTTGACCACACATTCTTGTACAAGACAATAGCAGAAAACTGAAGATCCCATTTGTAAATTCTCTTTGGGCAAATGCAATAACAATAACAATTATTATATTGTATTTTATTATTGTATTTTCGATTAGAAAGGAAAGATATCCTCACTTGGAACATTACTTTATGTCTCTTAGCCAATAACAGCATGAATAAATAAAAAAAAAAAAATTAGATATAAATGTCCTCTGCTAAGGAGGACAACAGGAGCCCATTCGCTTGGGCCCCCCAAACTGTGTTAATACAAATAGCCCTGCAGCCTCTTCCTGCCCTGCAGATATAACAGTTAAGGTGTTTTTATCAGACTTTAAAGATTAAATTCTTCTAAAAAAGACAATATGGAAAATTATGTTTTAGAGAAATCTGTAAGGCTCCTTTGTTCTCCACCAACTCCATGATTTCAACATTCAATAAATTGCTGTAAATGCAAACTAAAAAAAAAACACTAAAACTAAATTGCTGATTTCATGCTCATGGATAATGGATACATGTATATTGGGTTTTGGAATGGATGTGTAAGTGGTGTATACAATCAAACACACACACAAAAATAAAAGGGCCAATTAAAAAAAAAAAATACTCACAGTAATCTTTGTGGCAAAATTTCTAATTATGTCAAGGTAAAGCACAACCTCCACAACTTATCATTTAACAGGATGCCTTAATGCCATCAAAAAAACCTTATTTAAACATCTGCATCTCAACCCTCATCATCTTAAAAAACTGCATTTACTGTGCAAGATTGTGTAATCCACTCAAAGATCTGACCTGTTGATTAGATTTGATGCCACTAAAGTGTACAGATTACTTTAATATGAATAAAATACAGTTTAAAGTAACTGCAAAGCAAACAAGTATTTTAATATATAATCAAATGTAACAGAAGATCATAAAATATTTAGTTCTCATTCAGACATAAAATGAGTAAAAACTGAGTAAACTATAAACCTATTCCAGCAATTTAGTTATGTATAAATTAGATAAATATGGCAGTGTTTAAAATCTCGCCATCTAAAGCTGCAAGTTTAGAAACAGAAGCATGTCCTATTTTGACCAACAGGGGTGCTACAGTACAACCCACTACACTGGAACTGACAAAAATCCTGATCATCCTGAATCAGCTTGTGCTCATCTCATTCTCAGAGACAGAAAAGAAAGACCCAGCAGTCTCGCCTCCTCCTCTTGTACTGTGTCACCCATCTGTACAAGAGGCAGACGAGTCCTGCTAACATATTTTACCATATTCTACGTTTCCTGCACTGTGCA
>VUQR01036410.1:81246-93181 GCA_015108515.1 Hemichromis elongatus
CATACATGTTTGTTACAACTTGTAGCATATTTCTGACCTCTGACCATCTTGTTTGATTGCTTGTCTATTCTTTGCTCGGGATATACATATTGATTGACTCAGTGGAAAATTAAACTTAAAAATGCATTCATTTGACCTTTGACTCTTTAGTACTGAAACTCAGTCCAGTGAATAAACCAGCATTAACTATAAAAGAGCTTAATTAAAGATCAACCTATAGAGCCAGAACAATACACACTCTTCCCCTCAATCCCATTAACTCTCAGCAGATATCCCACTCTCTGTTTGGCTCTGTGAATCTATGACTGTCATATTGCCATTGCTTCCATTTCCTAGCGTCTGACTGATTGTTAGCATAATGGAAATGTTTCACTGGTTTGATTTTCATCTTTTTATGTGCAAGTTAAAAAAAGACGCCACAGTCGATAAGTGAGCTGTGATAAATTTCAAGCAGAAATACCATCAGAAATATTTCTCTGTTTAGATTTGTACCAACAACAATGATTGGCTTAAAGTATAATTGTGGTCAAATATAGAAAACAGTAAACCAATGTGAAAAGGGTCAATGTCCTGCTATGATGTGTTAGAAACACACTGGAAAAAAATGTAACTACCTGATAATTCTTTTGTTATATAAATCTTTTGCACAAGCTTTAAATTGATAAAGTAAAACATATGAAGTAAAGGTGGGGGTACAGCAACTCATTTTCAGTTAATTATTTGCACTTCTGTCCAGTAGCACAGCACTTTATTTCAACTTGTTTCAGCTGTTGCCAGAGAATGCTTCATCATTTAATTTATTATGAAAAGTTGATTGTTCCTACTATATGAAGCAAAGTTACCGATTTTAGAAAGAAAACTCATATTGGCAAGTCATACCTAGAGAAAAATCAGAAATCATGATTGGGCAAGAAAATTGTAATCAGTGCACCAATAGTATGCATTTTTAAATGGGGTCACATGGACTAGCAATGGATGAAAGAGGGAGTTTTTGCAATGATAGATTTTCTTGATAGTGAAAGCCTGCGATAAACATTGACAGGATGACACTGACAATCACTGGGGAACTTTATAGGCTGATATGCAAGGGTCATAGCAAGCATTTGCACTTGCCTAATCCTACCCTATCGTTATCATTTAAATGCAAGGCAGATTTTAGCTGGCTTTATTAGAGAAAATCTGCAGAAATAACAGCCAGCTTGGTAGGCTGGAAGTTAAAAATTGAAGGCCAGAAATAGGCATTTCTCCCTCTATCTCAGTGGTCACTGTTTCTGTGCACAGTCCCCTCCAAAAATATAATGAACAAACTAAAACTAAAGATAACGTTGAATCATTTTTATCCAATCCATGCACAAGTACGAGCAGATTATGTATTTGTGTTTGCGAATTTGAGTGCGACGGTTGTGCAGCCTGAGCCATCAGAGTATATGTGTGCTGTGGACATATCTGATTCAGTGATAAAGTGGCTGTTTAGCGGTCTTTCAGTTTCTTCAGTGAAGAAAGCTGCAGAAAACAGCTAAAGTGCATTTAGTTTGATGCAAAAAGCAAAATAATGAGCTCAAAGAAGATAATCAGGTGGCCCTTCCCTGTGGTAACAGAAAGGTAACACCTTTCTCATTATAGTCGATCTGTAACAAGCACAAGTCTCTTCAACATTTTAGTGTTTTTATTTGACTGGCAGATAATGGCTGCTTCTTACTGAAAATGAGAATTGTCAACGGAGTAAAAGCGAATCCTTGGCAGCCTTTTTTCTTTTTTTTTTTATGTAAGTGAGCTTTGATCTGATCAAGAACTTATTTTCCAATAACTTATGTGAGATGTGCACTTAGTTAATGAACACAGGCCCCTGTTTTTGCCTAATGTAATTAACACATGGGGTGATATTGGCTCTCAAAGCTGGCCTTGTGGTTCCATAGTCATGGGGACAGTTAGGCTCAGACTGCTCAGTCTGTCTCTGACCTCTGACAGCTTTTAAATAGAAAAGGAAGAGACAAGAACCCCTGGGGTACCCAAGGCACAGGATGTTTTCCAATAACAGCTTATGGCTGAGGGGAATCTTACTCTCCCCCTGTGGCAGTCTGATTCTATCACTTTTAACTGTGTGGCACTGCTCCTTCCTTCTCCTCCACCCCCTCGCTCCCCCTCGCTGAAACCCCAAGGAGTTTTGACCTGATTCTTGGCTGTTACTATCACCAGACCACTGGAGAAAATGTGATAGGAAAAAGAAACTCTGGAACGATAATTGAAATTTGAAGCATGATATTTCTGTGTGTCTGTGCTCGAGCTCATAAAGTGCGAAACTCACCTCATTTTCAGTTTGTTGAGGTGACGGTAGGTCAATCAGGGCCAGCTGCACCATAGTCTCCCACACATGTGTGTGCGGACCACTCGCTGTCAGTTTCAACTGGACAGGTTCATCTAGGTTGGCTCCCTCTCGTTGGGCAAAGATGGATCCATCTGTCCGCACGCTGAAGAGGGGGTTGCTGCTCTCGAAGACCACACCTTCATTTCCCATGCAGTCATCAAACTTCACTGGAGACACACAAAAAGAGAGGATTCGAATTTACTATTGATCACATTTGTACCAACTAAGAAGCAAAACGGGTACAAACACTGGCAAGAAGGAATGAAGTCGAAACTGCTTTCTTAACTCACAAAAACTTATATCTAAACAAAGCACAACTGCAGTACCCCCGTCTCTGTATGGGGGAACACGAAAAACTGGCTACTCTTAAGATTATTTAAATAGTGAGAAACACCAGACTAGGCTAGCCTCTATTAATAATAAGGTCAAGCAGTCACTATGATTAGACTCCTCATCTTTGTGAGGATGCGTGCCTCTTTACATTAACAGGTAGCCTGAAAATTTAGAGGTGAAACATGATCATGAAATCCGATAAACATGTATGTAAAGACATCTGCTAGTCTAGACTTACAACAAAGAATATTGGGAATAATATTGACTACAGAACCCTCTATTAACGAAAACTGTCCCAGTTTTTAACACAGCATACATAAGGACAATAACCAACATTTACATTTTCTGTCTTCTATATTTAATCTACTCATATACTCAGTTTTTTTGTTAAAGACTATGCTTTTGGCTTTAGTTGTACTTCTTGTCTTTCTCCAATTATAAACTGGAGGCACATATAAAAATATAGAAAGGGCTGTGGAGTATGCCACATCATTATCTTACTCTAATGTACAATAGGGGAACTGCTGAATGAGGATTTAAATAGTTTCTCGTTCTATATGGCTCGGCTTGATAGCATATTTCACAGACTCCTGCAAATCACAGGGTTTGCATTGCTTCAATAGTTTTTCTAAGACTTTATTACACACATGCACCGGTTTCCATTAGAGAATACAGTGTAAGCGTGTGGAGAAAACTAACAACCTGACCTGAGTGTTATGTAATTTTTGTAGCCGTTATAAATAAAAATATATTTGCAGTGCAGTGAGCACTTCTTATTTGCTCCTTCTTTCCCTTACAAAATCAACATCTTTCCAAATATTGATTAAACCTGTGATTCAGTTTAACCAATTAGGCAAAAAGATTAAAGGAAGCTTACGCTACACAGAAAGTATTACACCGAGACAGGAAATAGAAACCGTAATGTAATCTGAGAGATGTTAACGCAGAAAGCCTCTACAGGTTTGTGTCCTTCATATTCTGTTAAATTAAGATGGCACCATAAACCTGTTCACTGTGGAGCTTTCAGAGTTGCCAGGACACTCTCGTGTTTGCTCTCTAATGAAATTCTTGCGCAGTTCATAACAGGATGAGTCACTAGCGAGCACAGCCCATACCAGTCTCCCGTTCTCACTTCCTTTCTCCCTCGCAGCACCTGTAGCCTTCCCGCTCAGGGATTAGAGTCTAGATAACATATCAAGGAAACCTTAAGCTGAATGCCATTACTCACAGATTTCTCACGTCTCTCTCCCCCACACCATTACAACAGCTGAAACAAGGTTTCTATTACAGGGTGTAAACTACGATTAAATCCAGCGTTTTTGTGCCATCTAACCGTAAAAACATCTGTGATCATGCCAGCGCCCTCCTCTCTAAGGCCAGTCGTTCAGGTAGCCACTCAGAGCTCAGTCTGAGGGAATAGCCTCTCAACAATACTGTCCACAGAGTGTATCAGGTGCTGCACAAGAGTCCTGGTGTAGACAGAAAAAGGCAGGACTAAGAAGATGGATTACATCAATACAAGAGGCAACAAAGCCTTGGATCATGGATATCATCAGACTATTGCTCTCTTTGTATTGCCAAACACCCCCACCCCCCACCAAAAGCCTTGCTTGTGTTTTCACTTTATCTCATTCACTTTTCTCCTTTTGTCCAACCCTGTGTAATTTCTTCTCTACTATTATTTTTTTTTTTCAGATTTTCAAAGATTACATCTGGGGTGGGTGGGGGATGGGGATGGTAACAAACACTAACAAACACACCAGTTGGCAAATATGTGTCTGTGCAAACAGAGTTTTGGAACACTGCCTGAATACTTTAACAATGAGAAGAAGTCAAAAATCAAATTCAAAGCATGCTTTATTATATTTCTAAGTGCTTGTATCTGTGAAGCATTCAAACACCTGAAAAAAAAACACAAGCAGCAGGTGGTCTGTTGCCCCTTCTCTCTGTGTCCTCCAATTATTGTCTCTTCTCTCTATAAACTAGGCACACAGCCAGCAGTGCAGCCATATTGCAGTTACGGCTGGCACAGGCCTGTAGGCTTATACTTTGCACTAAGAAAAGGGATAATCAGCAAGGGGTGTTTCGAGCCATATTAAAGAAAGCATGCACCTCTGTAGCACTTAAAAGGCATTCGCTATCAAAAACAAATTTTGAATGCATCAGTCTTCATTTCAGGCATCATCACATGTATCAAAACAAGATTTCCAAGTGTAGTCATTTATATTTGGCATTATGGCTCTGTTCAGAAACTATGCATCAAGAGAGGCAGTAAAACGAGAGGAGGCGTCGGTGACAAATGATCTGACATTGATTAACGCAGACACAGCATGACAGAAAGAGCTGCGGTGGAGATGTGTTGCAAAGTGGCTTGCAGATATTTCAAGAAACATAACAAGCTAAAGCAACCCAATTAGTGTGTTTTTTATGTAAGATTTGCCACCTGGATGCTTAAAAGGTCATCAGCAGATGTGCCTTGGTGTTGAGATCAGCTGATCTGCTGATACTGTCACCGACTGGACATAAAATAAATAAATTAACCATGCTAGTAAGAAAATATTTGTAAATATCTTTGCACGGTCTGAGAGTGATGCTGAAAAAAATGCGTTCACTTCCCACCATATATCATAGTCAAATGCAGTAAGGCCAGAAAACACGGTTAGATAATATTGTAATCTGTCTAGTTTTCATATCATGTTTTCGGTCTGTTTACCAGTAAATAACTATATGAATGAATTAATATATGAATTATTAATTAATCAATCCACAATTACTTCCCAGCGGGCCATCTGCCTCCATCTCTCCTCCTTCTTCAGTATATGCATGAAAGTTCTACTCTTTTCATCCTGCCTGTCAGCTCAATCGCCCTCATCCTTTGTTCGGCGTAGTCACCATTCATGTTGCGTAAAATCAATAAGGCATGTAGTAACAGTAGTGCATGTGCAGTCGGAGTAAACCATTCCTATGGATGTGTAAGCCTGTATTTTCTCATTGTTGGCATGTCTTAGCAATGACAAGCCAAACCAACTACACCCATACCCATTTGGAAATAGAGTGACAGGGTGTGGATAGAGTACCCAGAGGGACTTGTTCTTGCACCAGTTAAGAAAAAACAGTGCCAATTTTACCCCTCCATCAACATACACACACACACAGACCTCCATAGCATAGCTCGTCTTTCACTCACTTGGGTCAATACGGCTATAAAAGAGATTATAAAAATTGGCCAGCAACAAAGCAATGAAGCCCAACGGCACAGTGCTACACATTAACAAGTCGTCTAAAGCGGTAGGCTCCGTTTGAGCATTGATCTGGCAAATAAGACAGACACCCCAGTGTGTCTGTCTTAAACAGCCAACACAGCACTTCTTCACCGTCTAGTCGATGTGGACAGTCAACCCCTGAAATGTTACAAATTCTCCCATGCTCACTGCGTTCCAACACGGGAAAGGAATATAACCATTGATTTCTCCATTATGATAGGGGAAAGACAGTAAATGGAGCTTTGTGCGTTGCTTGGTTGTTATCACTATCCGACCCACCCCACCACCACCCACCCCTCCTTTCTAATTAAAGTTTCCTTCTCACTCCAATAACACAAGGACAAGGAGGAGAGAAACACAAAAAAGAGATGTGACCTTCTTGTGGTGTTCTATGGACAGCCTGGCAGGAAGTAGCTGACAAGTGTTGAAAGGGAAGTGAGAAAGGGATGGAGTCAGGGGACAGGGAGAAAGCTGAGGAGTGACAATAAGAAGGTGAGAGGGGAGGGGAGAAGGGAAGGATGAAGAATGTGTAGAGGTGGCAAAAACTGTGACAGTGAAATTAATTGTACAGGAAAAAAACAAAACAGCAAAAGTAGGTATGGTATGTCAAAACTGCATTGGATGCAGCCCAGTTGGAGAAAAGAAACCAAATATCCAAAATGGGGGTGGATGAAGATGAGGAGGAAAAAGAGAAAAGGACTTGGAGGTGAGGTGGAGCTGGAAACTGGGGAGGGCAGTGGATGGAGGCCTGGCATTGGGCTTCTGGCTCAGTGAACTAGATCCCCTATACACATCCACATTGGAATGGATGGCATGCTCAGATGGCTGTTTAAACAGGTTAATTGGGCTGGCCTCTCGAGAGATCGGGACAGATGGATCAATGGATAGAATGAAAGAAGAGAGAAAGAGAGAGTGAACATGAGACAAAGAGAGAGCAATGGAGCTCAGAAATATAGAAAAGAGGTTGGATGAAGAGATGGATGGTGAGAGATGAGTCTGGCTGCTGATCACAGTCACCATGGGGAGTATGCAGTCTAATCAGAGTAGAGTGGTGCTGTACAGTGGGTTCGGCCCTCAGTGGCTGACTAAACAGAGCCAGGTCCACTGTCCACTACAGATAAATTATAAAGAGAGGACAAACTTGTGATAGAAGGTTGTTTAAAGCTATGTTAGAAGCCCATCGGGGAGAGTGATTCACTGATGCCAATCGTGAACAGTGGCTCATCTCTCTATTCTTCACAAAAACCTTCAAAGGGATGATGGGAGCGACCAACGCCTACTATACAAAAAATACTCACAGCGTACAAGCAGACAGAGTCAAAAATAAAGAGAGTACGTACTGGACAGACTCATTTCAAACTGTGTTATACCTTTCAGAAAAAAAGGCTGACATAAAACATCAAACTAAAAATGTTCAAAGTTTTTTATTATTATTTATGAAAAGAAATAGATGATGAACACAGAGAACAAAGAACAGGTGAATAATTACTCAAAACTGGCTGCTACTTATCAATCAAAAATTCATCAAAGCAAACCTGGTTGTATTGGTAAACCTTTCCAAGCCTGCTTGTGTTGGTTCAGTTATCTGACTGTTTCACGCTTTTAGTGCATTTAATGTACATAAGCGCCCGAGGAATTCACAGGATGAACTGCAGTCATGCGTAGCGACTACTCCTGCAAAGAAACAGGCTGTCTTTGATTGGGAAGCAGTGGATTGTTGTAAGGGAAAAATATTTTTGTGTTAAAATGAGTATATAAGCTAGGTTTTGATTGTGTGTGAAAATAGGGGGAAAAATGCACTTCAGTTCTTTTCCATTTCAGGCACTGAGATGGGTTCTCGTGTTAAATTTCAGTCATGTAACAACTTTGTTTCATCATCTAAACTTTATCCAAACTTTCCATGCCTTGCTTTTACACAGCACAGTTCCACTGCATCAAACTGTCTACCATAAAGTGAATGTAGAGTTTTGGGTGTCCTGATATGGATGGCCTGTGGCGTCTTATGTAAAATTAAGCAGCTTTACTCTGTGTTTTGTTTGGTTGAACACTGATACACTTTACTTCACCGCTACGCTTTCTCTGAGCGAAAATCCAAAATGTCAGCATGAGATATTAGACTGCGGAAAGAGCTTTACCCCAAAACACCTCTTCTGTTTTTGCTGTTAAAATTTAACTGAAAGAACGAGGGAGGGCTTACATGAAAGGGAGCACAAAAACGTAGCATTTAATAGAGAGCTATAAATATCATTACAAAAGGGTCATCCTAGGGGAAATATAAATAACCGCAATACAAATGAAATGGTAAATGGTAACCATATCAGATGCTGGAAATAAGAAGTTTAACAGATGCCACGGGAGTGTGAAATTCACAGAGAGCCCCGGATCCCCCCCACATGACCACTGCGACACCAGGCAAACCTCCACCGGCCCTACTCCCAATAAACAGGTGAAACGGGACTTAGTGCTGCTGAAAGAGCGAGCGTAAACACTAAAAATGATTTTATTATATATGCTGGAATATACAGAAAATATGTTTTAAATATAGAATAGGGCTAAAAGGTATATTGCTTCATTACGTATTCAGGTTGTGTATCATGTTTTTAAACTAAGTAACTAAGTAATAAAGTAACTAATTACTTTTGAAAATAAGTAATCAGTAAAGTAATGGGACTACTTTCTGGAAAGGTAATCTGTAATCAGTAACTAATCCCTTTTTTTTTTTTTTTTAAAGTAACCTGACCAACACTGGGTAGCACTAATGCTGAATTACATATAGAGGGTTTTGATCAACACATTCAGCCAACCAGATGGTGTCTTTTTCAGGTGAGGCCTTTCTCATGTAAGAAAGACAATATAAAACCTCATCATGCACATTTTACATTACTATCACCTGTTGCCAACATCTGAAAGGGGGAAAATATGACAACATCAATTTTGAGCAGTAGGGTTAGGGTTAGAGTCCCTATGAAGCAATTGCAGGAAAAAATGTAACTTTCACTATAACAGCAGGCGATGTCCTTCATTACCAAATGGTTACAGGGTGATGCAACACAGCAGTAAAAACATCAAACTGAATATGAAGAGTTAAAAAAACAACTAAAACAAACCCCAAAACCAGAAACTCTCAGTCCATCGCTCTGTTTCTTTGCTACTACTGTAATATTTTACTTTTTATAATTAACATATAGTTTGAATTATCGTGTTTCTCTTAGCTTTATATAGCACCCAAACGTTCTAGATAACAAGGTTATGTGACTATGATATGGATATATGCGAACAGGGATGCACACTGCAGAGTAAATTTGTCACACAGCGAGGAGGGGAAAGCTTTTCTGTCAGGAAAGGTTAAACACCAATTAAAAGCTGCTGTGCATGGGCAGTTTGGTGCTGTTTATGCATATTATTTAGCTGACTTGTTTTTCAGTATGGTTTATGAAAGAAGACTTGCAATGAAGTATAGTCAATTTCCTGTAAATCCTTCATTTGGATGAAATTGGCCCTTTCTCCATATATTCTGTTTGCTTGAAGCCAAAATTCACGATGAATGAGCACAAGAAAAACACAACATAAAATTAATTAACTGTTCTGCTTGACCATCTAAACTAGCCCCTGTTTCCATCCAGCAAAGGGAACTGCTGGATGGCTAATCAAGGGTGTTGCTGCTACTGTAGCTGGTTAGTCATGGAAGGCATTCAAGTAGTGCTAACAGGCTGATCTGAGCTGCTGGAGACTTGGTTTGCACACTACTGACTGATTACAGACTGAAAAAGTGAGAATATATTTGCCCTAGTTCAATTTTGTCTATCAAATTTGCACTTTCTGATTGACAGTATATAGAGGAACCATCAACTTCATACAGTTCGGGCTGTAGTGAGGGTTATGTTTTGAGGGTTTAGTTAATATTTTGCTAAATTATGGAGGAGAGAACTTTTAGTTAAACTGCCTCGGTGATGCAGACTTTAATAAAGGGGGTTATTATTTATAATTGTGCGAAGGTTCTACATATATCTTGAGGGTCCTCCTGATTTGTACTATGCCAGCATATTATGCTAAAGTGCATATTTGCTTAGACTATTAAATCAGTAATGCACAAGGACACATTTACATAGACATATTTACTAAGATAGCAACCACAAAGACATTGTTTTTGACTAATCAACATCTCTCTAATGACTGATTAGTATTCCTGCACACAGGCACAGAAGTGCTTGATTAGCCTTTAGCAATTCTCCGGCATCTCTCCCAGCAAGGGAAACTAACTAAACAGTTTCTTGACCTGTTATGAGAACTCCAAACAATCACAGCGTGTTGCTGCTTGTATAACTTAAAAAAATGGAGAAAATATATATGTGAACACACAATAAATAAAACACTCCCACAAAGAAAGCAATATTTCAAAATCCACAACATGTCTTGTAGTTAAAAAGATAAGGCTGTGTCTCAAATGTACATTCCTTTATAATGAAAAACAAACTCTCAAATTTGCTTCATTTTTATTAAGGACCTAATTCCCAGCTTCTCAGATCTGTATTGTGTGCTTGTGGTGAGATGTTTGAAATGGAAGGTAGCGAGAATTTAAGTGTGACAGCAAGAGAGAAATAACAAGCATGTTTGGGAATTAAGAATAGACTTATGGGTGGTGAAGGGAGAAGGTATTGAAAAAGAAGACGGTATTAGGCAGAAAAAAGAAGGTGCTCGTAGGAAAGAAAAAAGGCCTTTTTTTTTTTTTTTACTAAAAAACCAGAGGAAGCAACAGCAAAATGAAAATAAGCACATCATTTTCTCAACTTTCTTTGCACTGCTGGATACTGGAAAGCAAATAAAGTTGTGGTGGAGCAAAGACGGCCGCAGTTAACACAGTCAAATAGCAGTCTTTTTGCTACACAGCAAACCACAGCTCATGTCCGTGCACTCTTGTCATTCCCTCACAGCAGTCGCTTGGCCTTTTAACCTGTCTTTCTGTGGTTGTGGTACAATGCGTTTTCTGGATCGATAGCCAACAAAATTCAGTGATGGATTTGATGTGTACGGTACAGGCTATCATTCCCTGGAGACTTGGCCCAGATTTTGTATCACAATTTACAACTGCAAGACCTAAAGTCCTGCATCAAGAAATCTGATACAGTCTGTCCGCAGGTCTTAGCAGAAGCGTGCAGTTGACAGACTGAGTGAAGGATTTGCATGCTCGTCTTCAAGAAGAATGTGGCTGCATGAAGTTGAAATAAGATAAGGCAGGTGTGGCAAGTGTCTGTTTGAGAGTGACAGCTGCTGTCACCGGTTGCCATCAATTTTGGGTCTGTAGGCTTTCGCTTTGCATTCTAATTTTGCTCACCTTATTCCACCTCTGGTTTTTCCTGCTTGGTTCTTCCTCTGTAACCACCAAGACTGAAGAAATCTCAAGGTCAGCACATCTGTGTGTCTATGTCCTGTCTGCTCTATTCCTCATATCTATCTTATATATATACTCGGTCCCAATTCACAACATGCCTGCATCTCTTTATATTCTCTGTCACACTGGGAAACATGAGGACAAATGCAGATACCACTACAATAAAAAGGGCAGCTTACTACATAAAAAAAATCTAGAGACTTCAACTTTGCTTTTATTTTGGTGTTTGCCTGCAAGCATCAAATATACTTGTTGTAAAGAAAAGAAATCATTTTCATATTGTTTTCTCAAGCTTCCCCAAGGAAGCAAACAGCACAAAATTGCTTTTCCTGAATGCTGGAGGAAATACAGGCTGTATTATCAAATCTAATCATCATCTTTCCATCAAAACGTTAAGAAAAGATTCTGTTTTCCAATTTCGGAGGTCAGAGCATTAACCAGAGAACTCCCTCTAGCCTTTAAACCGTGAAAAACATACATGTAATTACACCATCTGTATAGAGAATAAAGGAACACTTTTTTTTTTTTTTTTTTTTTAAAAATAGGGGGAAAAAAAATTTTTTTTTTTAAATTTTAAAAAACTTT
>VUQR01036410.1:93482-110892 GCA_015108515.1 Hemichromis elongatus
CAACATTAATTGTCAAAAGTCACCGCAGAGCTTCGAAATTATGAAGTAAATCACTCATAAAGACTTTTTAACACATTTAAGTTAGTATTTAAGTGCATTCCTGTCAATAGATATGACCAGTTTTTAAGTTTACCCTAAACAACATTCTGAGTCAGCTTGTGCTGATGAGCACAACTAGCCCTTGGTGGATATCCCTGTCATAGAGGACTTGACTCAACTGGTAGGCCAACTTCTTGTATTGTGGTTTTATCCCTATATAAAAGAAAGTTTGCTAGGCATCCATATGCAGCAACTAAGTCAGTATTTGTGGTGGGGGGTTATAAACAAGATTCTGCCTGGATCCTGAATGCAAGTAGTTAATGTGAATTTTAGTGTATTCAGACGGCAACAGATGTGCGATTTTTGGCAACCTGTCACAGTTAATTGCCGTATTATGACTAACAGATTGCATGTATTTACCAACTTGACCCCTTTCAGTCACTAAACTGAAAGCAGACTAACTCCATAAAGATGTTTTATAGCCATCTTGTGGCACCAAATTCCCTCTGGAGAGGGCAACTGACTGCGAGCGCTCATAGACCTGGTCCCCGTTTCTCAGGCAACCATTTCAAAGGCACTAAGAGTGCATGTGTATTGCATATGGTTGCAGTAATTTTGTCTGTGTCATGTCTCTTGCCACTATTTTCTCTAGTGTGACGGCAGCAGAAGAGACATGAATGTGTAAAACCTGTTACTCTTAGAAACCTGATCGTGGTCTTCGGAAAGATGCTGCGCACAGTTTGTGTCGATGTGAATCTGTCTGATTGGCCTTTTCTGTAGGTACAGCAAATGAACAACTTTTAAAAAGAAACCATGTTAATTCGTGCATTTGCCAAGTATGAACATGTACTGAACACAACTATAGCATTATTCAACTATTTTGTTCTCATTTAGGCACTCACCTACTTCTTTAAGATTAAGGAACAATTATGGTGTCTTGATGCATGCTCAATCATCCAGGTAAGTAAATCCCCAAAGTTTGATTCTGTTCATCTGCATGTAGCGTTTTCAGTGGGAGAAACGTTTCGTCACTCATCCAAGTGACTTCTTCAGTCTCGGCTGACTGCAGGTTTCCCCAATTTTATAAACAGTACATTTGCAAAATGAATGAAACTAGCACCACTGAAGGAACAATGGGCTGGGAGGTCAGTTCCTTGATCAGTAATATACAAATTCTCATGACTATTGATCAACAACAACTCTTCAAAACTCATTGATCAAAGACCACGCCATCCACTGGAGCACAAACGGGGTGTCATCAGGATGCTACAACACAGAGCAAACACCATCCCCACAGACACAGCGGCCAGGGAAGCAGAAGAACATCACATCAAGAAGGCCTGGAGTAAATGTAACTGAAAAAACAATGTCCAGATGAACAGAAACAAACTTTGGGAACAATTAGGTGTACCGTCACAGAAAAAAGTTTCAAGTTTCTAATATGACTTGAGAAAAACTGTTTACATTTACAGTTAAGGAAAAGTGCAAGTTTCCTTAGATGAACCAAACTGTATAAACCTAACCTCAAACAAGAGTTTGGAATCAAATCCTACTTTCTGTACCATCCAAATCAACTTTATAAATAAAATGTTTTTTCCATTTACATATAGTTGCCTATAAATGTAATACAGCCTGCAACTGTGCTGAATCAAATTCAATCTGTACAAAACAGCTTTGTTGCTAATGTGTAAGTGCATAAGAATTGCATATACATGTGTAAACAGCGCTACAGAGCAAGTTAAAGAAGAGAGGCGTCATCAATAATAACATGTTTTTCATTATTTAGCACTACTGAATGAGTGTTCCCTAGACTGAGGTTTTAAAAGAGTCTAAATACATATTTAAAGCTGCTGAACAATAACAGGGCAAAGCCCAAAGAATTACAAAGTCGGGCAGTTTAAGTGTCTTTTTGTGTCTATATGTGTGTGAGTGATGTATTTAAACAGTGTAAATATCTCTTCTGTGGGTGAAAGTGTGAAATACAGCTTTACTGCAACTGTTGATAAGGTTCACAGTGAAATGCGAGTCTGAGTCTGTCAGGTAACACACACACACACACACAGAAGCTAGGGGCTGAAGCAGGCAGGCAGTGAAGGGCTCCCTGAGTTACAAACACAAACAGCAGTGTAGCAGCCCACCCACTCCGCTACCTCAATAAAACCAATGCTTCAGAATACACAAACACATATGTTTTGGAAACAAATATTTATATATAATTTTTCACTGTAAGTGATTAGTCATTAACCTCCACTGGAGTCATCTCTAATGCAGCAATCCAGCAGGTTAAGGCCTTGGAGCTCATTTGGAATAGCCATGTCCTGCATCTATCAAAGGGAAGGAAGTGTAGTTTTCATTATTGTGACTTCTATGTGTGTATTTGTGTGGTCTGCTCGTGTTTTGTGTGCACAGGGATAAAAATTAGCAGCGCTAGCAGGTTGCACTGACAAGTCCTGTTAATGAGAACATCCTCTAGGGTCTTTTGGGCCAGTGAAAGAAACCAGAGGCCATAATCATCTGTTCAGCCTGGAAGATGGCGTGAAGGGGAGGAGGCTGCAGAACACAAAAGGCATTCACAATTACGCCACACCATCTGCAGTGGAGGTGCTACTGTGTAGCCGAAAGTATGAGCTGTGAGCAGAGGTAAAGGGGGGAAAAAAGCTATTTAGGACAAATGGCCCCAAAGTAAATGCTTCACCTTTGCAAACTATAAAGTAACTCAGAAAGAGATTTGTGGTATTTATTCTGGACATTTGAGGACACCACACTTTAAATAGAAAAGATTAAAGATAAACATACAGCAACCAGAAGTCAGAAAGCCTCTAGGCAAACATGCTTTACTGATGTAAGGCATTGTAGCAAAGTCAAAACTTGCCAAAGGCAGGTTGTCCCCATTGGGTGTGTGACAGCTCTATTTGACTGAGTAACATTGAGTTAAACATGTCATGACAAAGCTCTAATCTTGTGTTGAAAGCCTAGAATGTGAAAGAATACAACATATCTAAGTGTATCAAGGTGTCCTGCGATGCCGTTTATGTGCTGTGAGTAGGTGTATAGTACGCACTTGTATGTCACCATATCTTTGTGGGGTTTTTATCATGTGAGTGAGTAAGAGAGATGTGTGCGATCAAACATGTGTGCACTCAAATATGTCTTCCCGATAAGTTGCCAATTTGGCTACAGTTGACTCACCTGCACCTGGCTCAGTGGGGCAAAGCCAACTGGCTCCTCATGAGTTTGGAAATCACAAACCAAGTAGAGGGGTTTAGAAATGCATGAGGCGCTTCTCTGTGTAGCATTACCATGATTCATCTTCACAAAACTGCGAAAGCTTGTGATAATCGCTTTAGCTAATCCTTTGCACGCTTCGGGCAAACAAGCATGGAGAGAGTGAAGGGGTGGTTCTTTAACCCCTGGGGGGAGGAATGAAATGGGTAATGGTGTTGGTGTGGGTGAAACATGGTCAGAGTGAAGATGTGCATTTCTGTTTACACGTTACATAGTTTTATTCACCTGTTATGTATGTGTGTTCCATTGCACGCCACCTATGGTCTTCACGAATAGTTTAAATATATATTAAACTGAAATCATGGAAAGGGTTCCATTTTTTCCCATTTCCTCAACAGAGCATGGGAAATATGGGGAGAGAACAGGGGAATAACAATATTTAAAGGTCTTGTCAGCCATTGCTTCACCCATGTGTTTCTGTATGCACAGTGTCAAGGTCAAGGCTCAATCTGTATGTGCCAATATCTCTATTCAGACACATCTATCATTATCTATCAAACCTTTGACACAAATATAATTCTCTGTCTTTTCTGGTTGCTAAACCTCACCTGTGCTGCTTCTATTCCTGGCTGTTGGATGGCTCCAGAGTAAAAACATAAAGGTTTATACCTGGACTGACATCTTCGAGGGATACGGCCTATAGAGATGGCCACAGGATCACCTCATTAGCATTAGAAGGTGCTCTTCTTCCTGACAAGTGAGACTTCCCTGCACTGCTTTCACAAAATAATGAGCAAATATAACCCCTAATGGCTATATATATAGGTAGCCATGATCTCAAGAGACCTCAAGCAAAAACCATACACCGTGAGAGGAGTCTCGGGCCTTTCAAAATTTTGTTGCAGTGTGGGTGTAAGGAGTGCACAAAGTAAACAAAAGACTTTAAGAGGAGGAAATGATGGTTGAACAGTGTTTGATGAGAGTTCTTAGCCTGTAGCTATAGAGCATTAGGCACAGATGAACCACAGCCAGCTCCCACACTGTTAATGTGGAACACATTACAACTGCACAATGAGTTATGATTGCCATTAAAAAGCAAATGATTCAGACTTCACAGCTGGATTTAAAGGGCTGCCACCGCTGTGCCCTGTCCTTTCTCATTCCTGCCCACGCTTACTCCGCTGACACTCTGGCGACAATCACTCCACTAGACTCGCCTCGCTGAGTATGTCCACTCACATTTAGGAAGCACTTCTGCTGGTGTGAATGAATTTACAGCGTTGTCTTTTAATGATTCAGTCTATAAACCAATTTGAGTAACGCTGTATGGAGGCAACCTTGATTTTTGAAGTAAATGAGTGAATGAATACAAAAGAAGAAATAGCTAACACGTCACATTATTAAGAAAAACGTGATGAGTTGGTGCTTGTGCACCAACTCTTGACTCAGCTAGCAGGTGATCCTTCCGTCTGGTATCAACTAAATTCTTTATCTCTTGCTTGCACTTTCATTGCTAGCATGAGACCTAATAATGGCATTGTTCATTTTGGTATACCATGTGGGAGCACAAGATGAGGGCTAGCGGGGAGAGAAAAGGGAAAGAAGAGGGAATCAGTAGAATCACAAATAAAGAGACCTCTCTTCAGATTGTGCTCTCGCCCACATGATCCGGCTCCCCCTCTGGGGTCAGCGGGCTAGCTGTGAAATGAATGAGAGGCAAAGCGTGGGCAGGCGCTAACGCTAAGATAATGACACTTTTTTGTCAGACCTGGCCTAAAGCTCAATTTCTTGGCAAATGAATTTATATGCACATATATATAGCCAATCAACCCTAATGTAACTGTGTATACATAAAAATAACAGATAATACAGGCTACAGCTGAGAGACTACAGCTGTGCCCGGTTAGTGAGCGGGAATGTGCCTCGAAGGAAAGGCAGTCGGTGTCACAATAAACATCCTAATCTTGAAAGCTATTTCTATGATCACAAGCATGCCCAATTTCCCAGTTTTATCTTTTAAACATCATACCCTACTGGGATTTACTCAGTGGAAGCAAAAGCTATTGCTCTTTTTTTTCATTTTGAAAACTGTGCAGGTAAAACACCACACATCTGAAGTTACTTCATCAAAATGTAAGCAGTAGTAAAACGGTATTTTTTACTAGCATGTTGCACATAATCAGAGGTTCATATCTATGCTGAACCTTAGCTGTTAAAGCATTAGCAGTCATATCTTTACCTTGATCTTCTATGTCCTTTACCCTTTTCCCTATTTTTCCTTGATCTCTACCAAAAATACATTTATTGTGGAATCAATATGCTAGCATCGTGTCACTTATTTTTTTAACGAAACTAGTCGAAGAAGAGTGATATGAAGACGATAGCACGAGAAGCCAGACCTCTCGGTCAAAAAACATAGTATGATAGAGATATCAGTTTTTTTTCAGAGTTTTTCTTGCTGTGCAAAAATTTATTTTACTTTGTGGTTAAAAAGAGGCCGTGGGAAACAGGGACATCTGGTCACCCTGCCATGACAAAAGAGAGGCTATGAGGACTGACTGTTTGTGTTTGTTTAAACCTACTGGCATCTGCCATAGACTAGAAAGACAAAAGGAGAAACACTCTGTTGTTTGATCCACACAAGCACGGCTAACAGGCTAAGAGAACTTCCACGCTGTGTTAAGAGTGTCAGTGGTCAAAAACCTCAAACGTTTCTCTCCAACTACCCCACAGTTAAGGAAGACTGCAAATGATTATAGGAAAGAAAAATGTTTCCCTCCTAGAGCATTTGAAGAAGAATTTAAAGCAGAAGATTGTTTTTTGTTTCTTTTTCATTCTGGTTTTAATATGTGGACCCCGGTGAGCTGGCTTCGATCACTGGGGAGAAAAAAAAAGAGTGGAAAACCACATTTTCCTATTAGGCAGAGATTTGAATTGGGGAAAAAAACTAAATGAAACCATCAAAGCAATGACTGGTACTAATTATCACTGCTGTTTAACATCAGACAAACAAACAAACACTGCAAATATTAAATGCGTTCTCTACGGGTTAGATTGAGCCCCATTTATTTTAAGTCCTGCTGACTTGATTTGTGGCTGCAAACACCCATGCTGTGCATCAGATATCCAGCAGATGCTTAGTGACATCTAAACCAGTAAAGACAAACTTAATGGTACAGTCATGCAACCTACCAAATGGGGGAAAGGACCAAAAATGATAAGATGGGAGACGAATCATAAAGTGTTAAGCTTCCAAAACAGATAATTAGATCAGTGACAACAGAGCACAGCAACAGTGTCAGCAGGGATGGGAATGACTCCATTGCATCTGACAATAGCACAATGTGCCTGTGTGATAGGCATATATCATTTTCAGTGATTGACTCAGATTTCACATCACGAGAGCTGTTTAATATGAATAACAATCGCAGGATAAAGAAGTTTATTGTTCAATAAATCAGATTTTTTTTTTTTTTTTTTTGCCAAATCTCTCCCTGAGTCATTGGATCTTCTCCCTCTGTCACAAACGATCACTGCCTGCAAAACAGCACAGCGAAAGACAAAAGTCCTGTCAGTGCTTCATTAGGCCGCTCATTAGGAAGCTGGCTCGTTCATAGAAAGATTCTCCATGGCTGACCATTTGAGTCAAAGCTAAGTCATTTCTCTTGCTCTTGCTTGCTAGGCTGAGGGCTTGAGGTCAGTAGGTTCCGTCATTATTAGTTCCGTTAAATTTTCTCTGACTGGTTTAGATCTAATCACCCAATCCTGGGGTCAACCAGCCTCAGGCCCTGTCTGCATATCTCCCCCTCTGAGATGCAACTTTGCATTGTATCGGTGCTGTAAATCACTTTCCTTTTCTTACATGACTGTTGCCTGCAGGCTTCTTACACTATAATTGGAACTGAATGACGCACTTCGAACATTCAACTGCCAGCACTTGTTTTCTGTTTATGGTGGTACTGAACACAGCTACACCATTCAAATCAACCCAGGTATAATAAAAGCGTTGTCAAGAATGTTTGTTAATCCTTGAGTGATTAAAATAAAATCAGTCAATTCTGCAGCATACATCACTTAGAAGAGGTTCAAGCGATTGGCAATCATGTGTATAAGAGGAGGCAATGTGAGATGACACTTGGTCCTACATGCTTCAGATTATAGGCAATCATACTTTCAGAAAAAGCTCTTTAAGAGAGTGACTCCTGTCCGCTGTCCTTTCATGAATATTGCATACATAACCCTTCCTTTTTTATACATGTTTCCTTTTGCTCCAGACAGCTCTATTATATGTGCATGTCATTATAGGCATTCTCAACTCAACATTAGCCTTGGTTTCTTAAGAAAGTCTACAAATTTCTAAATTCTATTAGAGACAAGGGAAACATACTTCCAAAAGATATTTGATCGGGGAAAACAAAGAAAAATCTAGAATTATGAATGATCAAATTGGGCAACATCATCAAAAAATATTTGCAGATATGTAAAAGATGTGTTTGAGAAGGAAGGTGATGATGCAGATGCAGTCAAAGGCAGGGTCAGAGGTGATGGAGGATCGTGGGTCCCAAACACTACAGACTATCACCTCTCTACCCTCTGCTTATGGTACCTGAACTCCAGTATATTTAATTCATATAAGGTCTTTAAATAGACAGAAAAACAAAACAAACAAACAAAAAAAAAAACATACATTGCTGTGGATGCTGTTGAGTGCAAGGTGTTTCAAACATTCTCAGAGGTTACTGCATTAGCGATATAAGTTAAAACATTTTCCAAAGTCCATTATGAATAAAATAAAACCGGAAAATTAAGTCTCCAATCATACTGAATTGGTTTTTCACACTTAAATGGCTCCATTGAATAACAGAATAAAGAGCCATTGCAGCTTTATTTGTGTGGTCATTTGTTTTTTTGTATTTTCCTAACTTAATGCGTCTTTTCCCTTCACAGTGTGTTAACGCAGTTCCTACCATAATGAGTGTATATTCATTCTATAATTACTGGGTGCAATACAAACTGCTTCAAACAGCCTCCACATACATAAAAGTCCAGTATAACAACATGGACAAAAACACATGCGCACTAAGGCACAAGTCAAAAGACACTCACTGGGAGCTCAAAGTTTAAAGGCTTTCGTACAATCACTGATCAGAAGATTTTTATTTTTTTATTTTATTTTTTTTTACATTTAAGGCTGTGTGGGAAGAGAAAGGGATGAAAGAATATTCAAAAATATCAACCAGATTGCTGTTTTGTTTCGTAGCCTAAGATACTTGTGTAATAAACAGTAGAAAGATACCCCTGGCTAATATTTGAAAGTGATAGTGCAAATGAGAAAAGAAATGAAATCACGTTGTTACTTCTCACATTACAGATCGTTTCAGTTCACAAATAATAAGTTAGTTATTTGTACCGCATTTTTTGGACCATAAGTAGCTGGAAGACTACCGCTATTTGACTGGAGCTATGTGCTTTTATTATCATGTGCAGTCATCTCACAAGAAACTTAAAACAATTTTTTTATAATGCTGAAAAAAAATCAGATTTTAATCAAGGCTCTGATGTAGGAGACTTTTAGGGGGGGAAAGGTCATTATTGTATAGTTGATAATTGGTTAAAACTGTTGTTACAACATAAAGCTGTAATTACTCCTGCCCTAAGACCAATCAACTGACAAGATTAAGATGAAGTGAAATACAGAAAAAGAAGAGCAACAGAAGCTCAGCAGCTATATATGATTATCTTTAATAAAAAGTCTTTGAATGTAACACAAAACATAAAGATGATCCTTTAACATTGCTCACTTGGTGGCTTTAGCTCAGGAGCTAGAGCAGGTCATCTACCTAACTGAAAGGTTGGTGGTTCATGTGTTCGAGTCTGCACACTTGGGCAAGACACTCACTGCAACTTGATTTCTGATGTGTTGAGTGAACATGTGGGAATGTTAGTTCAAAAGCACTTAAATAAAAAGCGTGCCAGTGAGGTATGTTGCTAAAGTGTGCATACATGCCAATTTAGAAATATCCAATATAAGATAGGATTTAACATTTTTAAGCAAAATTTTAAAACACAAGTAGCAACAAGCTGGAGCTACCAACCATTAGTTAATAGCTCATGCAATAGGCATGTGATTTTTTATGTCTGCAGTAAGAAAGCACGACAATCAGGCCCTCCTGGATTCCATCGAATGACTTGGAAACACTTGGAATAGAGCTATCACTGACAAACCTGCTGGACACTGCTATACACCAGGAATAGAATCAAACTCCTCTATCTCATACAAATAGCAGCTGATAAATTAAGAATGAGCCCAGACAAAGGTTCAAAAAAGCCATCTTTTGTAAAAAACCTGACTGCTGGAGGGGACGAGGGTTCAGGGAGGAGGGTGCGAGGGTTAGGCTGGTTGCAGTGCTGTGGAAAAGCAAGACAAGGTGCAGCATCGTGTCGGTGAGGTGTATATAATAAATTTTTAATACATCACGGGGAAGATTATTCTGAACTCTTGTACACCTTCTATTATCTGATGATGGTCCTATTATACGTTAAGTATTTCAATATGATTGAGATTAACTCTGAAATGGACAAAATGGAAGCGGCAGAGGCAAGGGGCAGAATCAACACTGAATAATTGGCAGAGTGTTGCAGGAGAAAGGAGGAGATGTGTGGTCTGTCAGCTGGTTACTGTGTGGGGAGTATAATCAGAGGGAGGGAGAAGAGCATCATTATTCAGAGTGAGAAGCTGGCAGAGAGATGCTGAGAGGTAAACCAGATGATGGAAGAGCCTATGATTCCCCTACTCCCCTCTATCACTGCCCCCAAGTCCACCCCAGTTAAACCCTGAATTTGGTGTTGAGAGACGAGGAGCGCGCAGCAGCAGGCACAGTGCTACCCATCACTATCGCTATGGGGAACATGGTGCTGCATTTACTCTTAAATCAGAACATGGCAGGGGGTTGAGTGAGCTCAGCTTGTGTGTGTGTGTGTGTGTGTGTGTGTGTGTGCGTGCGTGCGTGCGTGCGTGCGTGCGTGCGCGTGTGTGTCTGATATTGTGTCAAAGAGAATATCACTTACACATTCATCTCATATCTGGTTATTTTCTATTGATTATTTATTTTAGTGTCAATGCATGACACATACCAATAAAATGCTAGAAAAGAATATAAACGGTCACCATACGTTCATATGTATCAAATTAGAATTAATCTGGCATTTTGTTAAATATATTTCTTTTTTATATATATAATTTGTAAAAACATACAGTAGTCATGTGAAAAAGACAGCAGCCCTCTCTCAATTTATCTGGACATGATTTAGTAGATCTTCAAATTATTTAAGCCCAAATACAGATGCACTCAATAAAGTCAAGTTATTATGTTCTGTATGACTTCATCAGTCTTTCACTTTGTTTTAGAGGAATTCTGGACCTGGAATTGTTTATGTACAGCTTTCTTTCAGTCCCACCTCAGCATTTCAATCAGGTTGAGGTCTGGACTTTTACTGGGCCATTGCAACACCTTCATTCTTTTCTTTTTCAGGCATTCTGCTGGAGATTTGCTGGTGCTTGGGATCATTGTTCTGTTGCGTGGTCAAATTTGGGCAAAGCTGTTCGACAGATGGCCCCACATTTGACTCAAGAATACTTTGGTATACAGGGGGAAATTTCTGGTTGACTCGGTGACTGCAGGATGACCAGATCCTGTGCCTGCAAAACAAACGGAGTGCTTGACAGCTGGTATGATGTGTTTGTGCTGACATACTATGTTTAGTTTTTGCCAAATGTGGCACTATGCATTATGGCCAAACATCTCCACTCTGGTCTCATCTGTTCAAAGGATATGGTTCCAGAAGTCTTTTAGTTTGTTCAGATGTAACTTTGGAAACCTAAGCTGTGCTGCCATGTTGTTTTTACAGAAAAGAGGCTTTTTTCTGACACCCCTTCCAAAGAAGCCATAATAGTTCAGTCTTTCTCTAATTGTACAGTCATGAACTTTAACATTTAACATGCTGACTGAGGCCTGTAGTGATGCAATTCTTTGCATGCTCTGATTTCCAGGTGAATTCTGAGTTCCCTCCTGTAAAAAAAAAAAGTAAAGTGTCTTGAATGTCTTTCTTTTATGAATCACTTCTCACTGTAGAATGATGAACTTCAAATAACTTGGAAATGACCTTGTAACCCTTCCCAAATAAATAGGCAGCAACAATTGCTTCTTTGTGATCATTGCTGATGTCTTACCTCCTTGGTACTGTGTTAAAATACACTTGACTGCTCCAGATCATCAAACTGAGCTCTGCTTTCCTGATGATCAAGCAATCAAATGCATTTTACTAGCAGCACCTGGCTGCTACTTACCATCTTAAATCCTGTAGAAGCAGAAAGGGTGAACAGTTTTTCCTCACACTGCTTCTACATTTTGGCTTCCTTTTTGTTGAAATATTAATGTCACGTTGTATAATGTCATGTGCTGTTGTTTAACCAAAGTAGTATTTATCCATTTTTAAAAGGACCAGATGATTTTGTTATGTCCTTATACATAAAGTCTTAAAGAGGAAATAAAGTGTGCTTTTTTTCACATGACTGTATGTAACCAGTACTTGTAAATATCTTGATATAAGATATAAGATATGGAACTGCAAGGTAGGAATATAAAATATATTTCTACCTTGCAACAGATAAAGAAACTGCCTGCTTTTTATCTTGAAAGGTGCTTTGTGTTAACTGAACGTGTCTTTTCTCTTACAACTATATGATGTGAACAGAGATTAACTGAAGACATATGCTCTCATTCATTCTTAAATTGTCCTTTCACTGGATCTCAGGAACCAAAAGAATTACAGGCCACACTTGAACAATTAAGTCCACCTTCTGTCCAGATACTATCATGGTTGCACACTGTAAACAAGAGAATTGTGCCCCAGGAAGTTAAATGAATCACAATCTCGGGTGCGCCCCTCTTTTATTTCTTCTTACACAGATTATTAAATATGAGAATCGTACATCTCCTGTCCCACGTAACATTCTGTTAAAGAGCTTAGTTAGTCAGTTTTTAAATAGCCTGTTTTTTTTAAAATAATTAATTAATTTCAATTAATTTCATTTCATGCGTTCTTCCATTTTTGGAAACTTTGGAAATTAAAAATTATTATTTGGGCTTGCGTGACTTTATGTACATGCACACGCTTACACAAACGAAGATGAGGATTGTGGGGAAATGTACCGAGATATTTAGTCAACGATGAAATACGGTTCTTGTATGTTAGGTTCCCCTGGTGTATTATAGAAAAGCTGTACTAATATATATATATATATATATATATATATATATATAGATAGATAAACTGAGATAAAGATGACATATGTGCAAACAGACAAAGCTGAAAGAAGCCCAGAGGTGGCCGTCTCCTGCTTCACAAGTCTTCTCAGCTTTTCTCAGCAGATTAACTGTCTGGCAAGCTCAACCCTGTTCTAGAAATGACAAATGTCACTCTAAATAGTATTTGTGACTTGTAATTGATTTGTCAGAGCACATCTACCCTGCCAAAAAGACACCCGAAAAGCAACAATGTCAACAACAGATTTGATTTTAAAGGTTTTTACCATTAGAATATAACAATTTCCCTGATTTCAGCTGACTTTCATGATTCAGAATTAAAAAACAACAGCAGCATAAAACAGAATGAAACAACAGAATATTCCTTTTAGCTCGTACTTTTCCATGCTTTTGAGCACGGAAATCCTCGGAAGTCAGCCAGTTCTTTGGGGCTATAAAACAGAATTTCTCATTTAACACAAGCGGAATGGGATGGATAATAATGAGGATATGATGCAATCTGAGCTTCATTCCGTTTTTATTCCTTTTACAGTTTACGCTCGTCTCCCTCTCCAAACCTGCCTGCATGTGCATGTGCGTGCACGGCCAGCTGAGGGACTAGAATCTTCTGTTCGGGTGCAACAAATAAGACAATGGAGTCACTTTATGGAAAGCAGAAAAAAAAAATTACATGCAAATTCATAGAAATGAAACGTGAGAGCACACAGGCAAGCTATTCAAAAGGACTTCTCACATTTTCCCCACAGACATCTGGCAAAGCGAACAGTTTGTACCACATCTTAGCATCGTCCCAGACATCAGCAGCATTCAAACCACCACTTCATGAATAGAGTAATGTTTCACCACTGTTGTGAAGAGGCACTCTGTGTGCTACATAATGCTGCTGCCTACAGTGGTACAGGGAACAGGATGCTGTTGTAAACCTGTGAACTCTGTCATCCTTTATTGAAGATGACATGTACTTTTAGCACACATCGCTCCCAGGCTTTCTCCCCTGCATTGTTGGTTTTAAAGACACTACTGGGAGCCCTCAGTGAAAAACAGGTAGCACTACAGATACATAAAACACACAGGGCCATAGTCTTTGATTGTGCAACGTAAAAGACACCTGGATATAGATCACTCTAAAGCCTCACACACATACACATTCACATTCACAAGCATGCCCCCACACACACACACACGTCTCTGCTAGATTATCTTCTTCTGTACAATAACTTGTACTTGTTAGAGATGCAGAGGCGTTGTAATGACAGCCATAACCATTTTGAAGCAGTTAGTCTTAGTACCCCCGCAACCCTCAAGTCTGCTGGGAAGGCTACTTCACACACTCTTTTATTGCCTTCATGAACATTAGTATCTCCATTTTATTGGTGTCATCGTCACCATTTACCTGACAAATGCGGCCTCAGCAGGATTTCTCTTCCCTCGTTGTCTCTCTCTCGCTCATATGCATACGCGCGCGCACACACACACACACACTTAGTAATAGTTTGTGTTTGTCCTGATAAGTAAGAGTCATAGATTTCCTGTACAAAAAATAAACACTAAACATCTACAAGATTTTCATACACATAATTATCATTTATATAAAAAGTCATGCGTACGTCTGATTAGAGATACCTCGATTTAAACAGAAGGAAACCGGCTGTGAGCAAAGCTCTCATTTGCAACGATGTACATTATAGAAATAAAAATATTCATGCACTGGCTGCAATACACTTAAAATATGAGATGAGATATGAGATGGAACGTGGCAAAAACTTTGCACAACTTTAAACTAGTCGATCGTTTTCAATCTAACTTTTATTTATAGATCGCTTGGTAGAAATGTTATGTTCTCTTGTACTCGCGCCTCTGAAGTCTCCTCTAGTGTTAAAATGGTGAGACTTCAACTTGAATTTCATTTTTGTGATGCAGACCAATTGACATGAACGAAAATCTGTTGAGTGGGGTGAGCGGAGAGCCAAGATTATGTTTGTTGTTTTCTGTGGTTGCAGTGTGTTCTGTGCTGGAACTCAGTGGCATGTAGCACAGTTCACCACAGTAGGACTAGAAGAACAAGATGACGTGGCAAAGAACGATGGATGGCGGATAATTTGGGAAAGGGAATATTTGTGGAAGATGCCTGGTGTAAAAAAAAAACGGTGTCTAGGGAAAACAGCTACCAAAGATGGAAGATTTTTAACGTAAATATAACTAAAAGCAATATATGCGATTTACTAAACGAGATCTGAAGCATATCTTCTCAAGATATTTTTCCATCCAACAACACATAGTTATGATTTCTGGCACATTTTCACCTAATCCCAGGGTGGATGTAGACGATCCATGGAACAAGTTAAAGTTCTAGCTGCACATAACGTCTTACCTGATCACCATCAATGGCCTCGTGGCCTTTTTCAGTGTAAACACATATTGGACAACACTTTAAGGTGGATAGGGAAGCAATACAAAACTACAGATATACATCTACATACACATGTGACACTGAGGCACCAACAAAAACTGGATGGGCACATGATCATATGGTTTAGCCAATTATTGTCAATCATTGTCAAAACTTGGATGGTATCAACGCAAAAGCTGAAAAGATTAACCTGAGCGTTGCTGTTGTAGTACTTTAACCAAATGACATTTGTTCTGATTTATTAAAAGCTTTAATCTGTTGTCAGCCCTTCAACTAACTAAAATGACATATATTAAATTGGACACAGCATGGTTACCAGAGGGAGTCAGTGATGACATAACTAGGTCATATGCACAGTTATAAGCTAGGACCTCAGGTCAAGTGAAGAGAACGGGGTATAGTATTTGTGTCCTGTGGAGCACCTTTTGTGACCTCTCGAAAACGTGGGCACTTTCACTTCATGCTAAATGTTTTTGGTTTGTCACAACATAAGGAAGTGGATTCTTACACACAATGATTTTAAGAAATTATTTTAATTGAGAGACATTTGTGTTTCTGCATTAGTATTCTAGTTACTCTGTTTATATAAAGATCCAGTAAGCAGAACAGCCTTACTCTGCCTGTATATTCATTATACGAGTATCAGAAACTCTTCTGGAGAGGTGAATACCATTCTGTCACTAGATATCCTCTTCTTTTCTGTTTTAACGAGGGTGGTGGAACATGAAACATGGATGTGATGATGACTGGGTTCGTAGCATACACTTAACATCGCTTTCAGATTAATCTAATCTTTCAGTGAGCCCTTGTACCCTATAAATGTAGAGACTGGCAGAAACCACTCCCAGTCCCATCATAAAAAGAATATTTCACCAGATAAAGATGATTACTGAGAAAATAGTTGTACTAATTTCCAGTGACCCTCCAAAGGAAACATGTGGAACCAAACGATTCGTCAGGAGATTATTGCAAACATGAGAATTGTTCTGCCATATACTTTCTTGCAAATGTTATTCTATGACTCTGGTAATAGAAGATGGTCCAGAAGTACAGTTTGAAACATGTTGTTCTGACATCAATATAGACTGATCCTACTGTGCTGACAGATCACTGCGCATTCCTCTACGGACCCTCATGTCAGGCCCACAGTCTGATAAATGCTGACATCGAGAAACATAAAACTTCTGTGATGGGCAAGTGTTTGTGTGTGTGTGTGTTTGTGTGTGTGATGCAGGAAGACAGATGTGAACAGAAGAATCTCCGGGGCTGCTCAGATATATCTAGGGATTGCTGTGTTGGTGTACAGTGTGAAGTGCTGGTGGTTAAGTCCAGTCTGGCTGTATGTCTCAGATGTCAGGGATATACTTTCCTCTTTTTCAGCTGCGGCAATTCACTGAAGCGGAGATTACTCTTAAAGACAGCACGCACACCATAATCCACCAGACACCTCTGTCCACGCGGCTCTCGGGGCAATGGGATTTCTTTTGATGTAGGCTCCACTGACCTGTGTTTGTGTTCGTACTACCAAAACGCAATTACAGAGCGATAAGACCACACAATGCGCTGGTCAAAAGTGGCAAAGACACATGTTCAGTCCGGCGATAAAATCAGAAATTGGCAAGGCATTTTTTTTTTGCGTGAATACTTTGGCTCTACATTTTGGCACTTCTCTACATCTTTCTCGTCGCTCTTTGCTCCTTTCATACTTTTCTTCTTCCTTGTTCTTATTTTAGAAATAATTTTCTGTCCAAATCCTTCGAATTTGTACTAATATGTATATATAGATGTACTGTGAGTATATATAAAATAAAATACAGACATTATTTTGCTCGCTTTGTTTCTTTAAGTATACCAAAACAATCAAAATGGCCCACAAATGTATAAAGATATACTCAATAATTAGTTGCCTTGGAAAGTGGTCAACACACACATGGTAACCATAATAATTGATTGTGAACCACTTTGTGGCAACGGGACAGCTATATACACAGCACTGAGCTGTTATTAGCTCATAAAATTGGTGTTAGCACATAGTTAAATATCCACATTCCCAACACTGGCGAACCATTAACATTTAACTTGAGTTATGCTTGTGGCAGTTTGACAAGCTTGATAGAACATATTAAGCTCACTAGACGTTAACACTGGCTGACACTTGGTGCTGGGATTGTAGAGTAGCAGTGGCTTATTAGAGAGCTTCGACTCAACAAATCTCTGCGGTGCAGTCAAAAACAAAGGGTGATGGGAATTATTAGAGAAACTCAAAGGGTAAAGAGTCAGGTTAATAAATAAAAATAATGCACTCAAAGATGCTCAAACGTGCTGCAGATTCTAGAAAATGTTAAGTTATAAGCACGCCTTTCACATTACACAATGAACAGAAAGTTCACTAAATTTAATTATCGTCATG
>VUQR01036410.1:110912-122866 GCA_015108515.1 Hemichromis elongatus
CAAAGGGTAAAGAGTCAGGTTAATAAATAAAAATAATGCACTCAAAGATGCTCAAACGTGCTGCAGATTCTAGAAAATGTTAAGTTATAAGCACGCCTTTCACATTACATTCACTAAATTTAATCATCTTCATGATTGATTTTGTGTTCTCATCTTCATGAGAACACAAAAGGCTTCAGCTCACAATATTGTTTAGCATCTCCTCAGATGGTTTGCATAATGACTGATGATGTTGTAAGAGACAAAGATGTCAATATCCTAATCTCCGAATATCCTAATTCTGCTGTGTTAAGATTTCACGATTCTTTAATGTTGGGCTGAGACGAAGTGGACACAAGTCAAATTTGAAAGCGCAAACCACAAACTGTTTTTGTTTATTACACACGTGTGGGAGATGAGCAGTATACCACCGGCAGGGTGAATATCAGCTGATCTCAGAGGAAGTACAGCATTGTCTGAGTTGTATACTAAAGAGCCTGCCCCTGTTTCCTGAGGGTGCAGCTATGTGACAAACATTTAAGAGTACAATATGTTCTTATTACACTCTGAATCGAAACTTAGCTCTACACATCAAACAGGTCCATATAAGGCATTGGAGCAGTTGCCCTTTATATCAGTGCCCTTAGAAAAACAGGAAATCACCTTTGCTTAACAGTTTCCACTCATGCTGAAGGCCTCAGTATTAGCACGATATATATGTAACATTAAAATGATATAACCCAGGAATAGATGTTTAAACAATATATAGCAGACACTAGAATGATTAAGTGAAGAAAATGCTTTAATCCCACAGCTGATAGCATTGCACTGTATTATATATGGAGATGTGCTACAGGAATGAGGTGAATCATTCTTAGATCTCTTAGCAGTTGACAGCTGTACAGTACACAGGCTGGAGTCTATATTAAATTCAATTTTTTATTATATAAACTCCTCCTATCTTCATGTCTCCAGGCGAGGTCTCTTTGAAGTTTCATTCAATCAAACGGCAGTGAAAAGGTGAGGCCACAAAACAACACATTCAGTATAAACCAAAAAGAAATAAAGATGAAATAATTCTCAAATGCTTAGACATAGTTGCCTACTTCATATGTATGAACTGAAGTACGTCCAACAGCAAATGTGTCATTTAAAGCTTTCTTAGGTTTACTTTAATCTGACCAGCCGGAATGGGCAACGCTGCCGCTCCTTCTTCATTGTAGTTAAGCAAAAGATGTGTGCCTACAGTAAAAATCATGATGTATTTAAGATAATAGATTCACCATGTCAAAGGTGGATGTTCCGCCTCAAGCCATCCTCTGCTGTTTCTCAGCAGAAGGATCACCTCCATCTGCCAGGGTTTGGAAACCTTGCAAGTTCAGCGAAAGAAAAACATGTTCGATCAAGTTAATTTTGAAGAAATTACCCAATATTACTGTGCTGTACAAGCCACCTTTTGATCCCTACTGTACTATGTATGACTCACAAAATGTGTGGTGATCACGATGCCAACTCCATATGCAAATATCTAAAAAACAGTGAGAGTACACAGTATTTTTCCTACAGAAAAGAACAATGTGATCACTAAACCACAGTTGCTTTTGAGTAACAGACATAAAGGATTTACTGTCTTTTAAATTAAAATCTTTTTTTTTTCTTTCTGAGAACTAGCTTGGGTGACAGGATTGAATATACTTTTTAATCCATTACATTACAATTGCCAAATACTGTCACGTACCGTAATTAGTCTTTTCATGGAACTGGGTTTTATAATACATATTTACAGGCAGATATTAAATAAAGAAATATTATATTGTGAAAATTGTATTGGTTTTTCCTTTTATTGTTACCCATCTGTATATATCTGGGAAGCTAAATCCAGCAAGCTTTCCTCTCACTGTTTTTTCCCTCTTCTCCAGTTTGTTACACTTTTCAAACCCATCATTCAACGTTGCCAGACTTTTTAAGTGAACTGACAAAACGCAACGTGCAATATGAGTCAAAGTCACTTCTGCCCACAGGTGAGCTTAAAAAGTTTAACCTAAACAGCAGAGGAAAGACATTTTAATTTGGAAACCGGTACCAGAAGGTTAAACTGAAACTATTACGTTAAAATTGAAATTGTGCCTTTCATATTCAATATAGAAAAACATTCCTACACCAGATATTTTATTCAGCTGCTGAATACATAAATATATCCTTGAATTTCTGTAATGCAAATAAAACCTTTTTGCTATAATTTATCCAGGATGAAAAAGTGCTCATTTTCTTTGAATCGTGCATAGCTCAACTAACAGTCGGACACATTGTTTGACTACATTATTTCTTATCTAGGCTGAAGCATTGTTGATATAAACTGTCTAAATGAGGAATAAAAATTAAGCTAACCCATCTCTTCTTCTCATCCTATTCCTGTCATGGCTTTGAAGTGAATGCTTTGTTCCGCTGTGTTATTACATTATCAGCTGACAGACAATTTGTTTGACAGTGCAACTTGAGACAAATATGATGTGCATACACATCGGCTCATTCCCTGTTCCTTGATTTCAATTAACAGCTTTCTGTTCTCTAACACAGTCAGTGCAACTTTGCTCCATCTGTCTTATCAGTAAATCACATGCTGAAACAATAATATGTAAGTTTTTACAGTTATCATTTTGATTCTGAAGTGTAATTGTGAGAATGGCATCTTATTCCAATCCACACTTATAAAGCACGCTCTGGCAAAGGCCACTTGAGGAGGCAGGTATGATCTCTGAGGAAAAATGTGTTGAGAGCAAAGCTTGATAGATGATGGGACACAAGGCAGCTGATAAAGAATTATAGCAGCTGTATAGAGTCATAAGGGAAGCAGTGTGCAATGAAGCTAAATGCTATCACAACCAGCCCTGTTTCTTATTTTTTTCCTATCCAATTTAGCCTACTAGGTAATAAATTAGTAAATAACTGAATGCACAAAAGGAAACTAAGACATTCAGACCCAAACTTGGCTCAATAACAGATGATCAGAACAGGATGTTTGACTTACAGTGACAATGTGCAGTGCATCAGTATTACATCTGTGTCTGTTTTGTCTTCTGTTGATGCATTTTGATCATGAGCTAAGACATTTCATTTTTTCAGCGATTAGCTGCTAGCTAGACATATTGATGTTTGGTATTTGCTTTACTCCCTGAGTACTGTATTTCAAATGTACCTGTTATGCTTTTCCTTATTTCTATCATATTCTATATTTGATGGCTTACAACCCAGCCAGAGCTTCAGCTCCCACAGATTGACTGGGTGCCCATTTGGCACGCAGATTACATTCAATTAGTCAATTAGGCTACGTTCACACTGCAGGTCTTAATGCTCAATTCTGATTTTTTGATTAAATCCGATTTTTTGTGCGTGGTTGTTCACACTACAAATAAAATGTGACAGCAAACGTGCTCTACTGTGAACGTTCACGGCCCTCTTACCACTGTGCTCGCCAATAATGGCTACTCCATTCTTTGCTTGGGGATAAAATAATTATTTCACTGAATGACATACAAATCAATTTATTAATTTTATGTAATGTGTTTTTTTTCTGGATTGTTGGTTAATAGTGTGTCTCTCTCCATTAAAATGAAACTTCCATGTTAATTAGAGACTGTTCATTTCTCTTTAAGTGAACTAACTTAGATATTCAGCAGGGATCAAATATTTATTTCCCCCACTGTATAATGAGGTCAGAATATGTGCAATTATCCCAATGTGCCATCAGTTTTCGATTGAATACTAAAAGATTTCAAAAACAAAATATCCTTAACAGGGTCACTTCTGGGACACGGCTCTGACTGTGAGCACAGCACAACCCAAGTGCTGTTTAAATCTTTGGTTGATGCGGAGCAGCCAATCCGAAGAAAGCTCGTGTAACGCTGTAGATGAACTGTGAGGGTCCACCAATTTAGTTTAAAATTTTGTGTAGAATTATTACTGTTAATTAGAATTCAACCAGCTCCAAGTGTGCATTGTAAACTATGTTTAATCAGTGGCTGTGGACAGTAAAATTCCTGGTTTGCATTGAAATGATGATTTTGTGTTTGTTACATGAGCAGCTGCTTGGCTGTGTCCCACCACTTTGAGTCACTCTGCTAAGCAAATGTAACACACTCCTATCTAAATCTTTTAAAAAGAAAAAAAAACAAACGTGTGTGTGTGTGTGTAGCTTTGTACAAAACCATGTACACTGTGCACTGATGAAGTTAATACGATAGTAGGAAGCTGTCAGTTGAACAACCACTTAATTTGGTATGGCTGTGACACTATGTGTGTGTGGAAATGCAGCCAGTTACGTGTGAGTTTGAAATACTCAAGTGTTGTGTGACCAGGTGACTTCTAATTAAGGCAAAGAATGTCAGACACTGCAGTTGACCTACTCCTTCTCATACAGTCAGTGAAGCAAGAAGACATCCACTACAGAAATTTCAAATGACAGGTAAGTCAGCCAAATGTCAAAGAAATACATGTCCAGAGCCACTTCTACCTCTCCTCCCTGCTATTTTCTTTTTAGATGGAAATCCTGCAGAGGTGCCGGAAGATGTGCAGAGATGCTTCATTATGATTCTTCCCTAAATGAAACCGCTGTGTTAATACTTCATGGGTCTCACCGCTTTTAGCTTGTGCAAATGCTGAAATGCACACACTCACAGAAACATAATCATACAAGCGCAGTGGTTGTACGCTGTGAATGACAGAATTATACAGGTTTTGCATGAGAATGGAGATAATGTAGTCAGATGGCGAGGGAAAAGCGATGTCAAACAGACAAGCCCTCAAATGAGGCACTGAGCCTCCCTCTCCTTCTCAGTGAATTGACAGCCTCTGGCCTGAGATTCAAGCAGCGTCAGGATGTCAAACTCCACTATGTTTTGACACCCATTGCTGTCCTCAGCAGAAAGAACGAGGGAAAACAGCAGTGTGGGCTTTTGTAAACACAAAATTCACAGTCCATTTGTGATTTTGTTCCCATTGAATGCACAAACAGGCCTTGCAGAGAAAGAGCCAGACACACACAAAGACACAAAACTACACACACACACACGTAAACTCTCTTGACTAGTTAAAAGCAGTATATATTGCACGTTCTCTAAATGATTCATCACATTTGGTGTATACATCGCAGGTCCTCATCCTCATATAATTGAATTTTCTGTAAAAGTTAATTGAGCATTCTGCCTGCTTACGAGAGAGTAACATTTCTTCTACAATTTCTACATGGCTCAGGTATATAAATAAAAACAGTCATCTCAAGTTAAGGCACACACATCATTATGATGCTCTCGTGTGCAATTTAATGTTTTTCATATAGCGTGTGAACAAGTCGTGATGGGGAAATTATGCTGTAAAGTGCTGCTTGATCATAGAGATTGAAGTGGCAGAGCGAGCTCAGAGATTTTCCTACCTACGCTAACAAACAGCGCTTGAGTAAAAAAGCTTGGAAATTTGTTAGACTGCAAAATTGCGGAACGCTTTTCCCTCGACACTCGGAATTATTTATCAGCTCAGCTCATCTAGGTGCAGCAATAAACAATGTCTCACCTAATGCATTATACTGCATTTAACTCCCTACTGACACTTTGAGCATTTGCAGATCAAACGGTCCAGTTTTTCAGAAGAGTCGAGCTGCAGCTTTCTGATAGCACACATCTAAGTGTGAGAACCTCAGTCGTTTCTTCAACAGATATATGAATCAAGATGTGATACAGACTTCACGAGCGAACGCAGCTGGAGAGAAAGAAGTGGCGAGCGAGAGAGAGAGAGGGGGTGAGCGTGTGTGAGATAGAGAAACAGAGAGGAAGAACGGATAAAGAGCAAATCTATTACTGATAGTGATTTGGTGCTTGCTGGAGAGGAAGTGGAACAGAGGGATCCATTCATGTGGCTCTTGTCCCACTAGAGGAGATAAGAGAGTGGTGGAGCTCAACTAACTCCATAATTACATTGCACACAAGTCTGGCTACTTTTTTTTTTTTCTTTTTTTTTTATTCCCTGGTGCTGAGCGCTACATAGAACACACTCCAACAGACGCAGCAAGGGTTAACTTCATTGGAGTCTAAAGTAATCCAAAATATACTGTATCACTTCTGCTATCTCCAAATCCTTTCAGGATATAATTTGTGTGTCCAAGAGGATGGCGTGTATGGTGCTGCCATACGCCATGTCAGTCCTTTGATCCTCCCCAGTCTATGTGAATATTTGTTTTTACCATTCTTCCTAGAATGGTCTCCAAGCAACTCTTTTTTTCTGCTGTCACGGAGCACTGACAGGAGGCAATTTTGTGATGCTATTTGGGTGATTTTATTTGCTCAGTAGGACACCGTGCCCCCAACCACCACTGACACATTTCTAGTTCTTCACAGTCTCCCCTAGTGCAAAGCCCACCTGAGACATGGTAAAATCAGAGTAATGAAGTACATAGCACACTGGCAAAGGCATCAATCAGATGACAGCAGGAGGACAGACAACAAAGGAAAAGAGAGGTGGAGTAGCAGCACAGAAAAAAGAGAATAGGAGAAGAAGAAAAAAAGAAAAGCTGAAACTCAACCAAGGGAGGGATGAAACTATAATGTGAAGGGAACATCAGATGAAGAAATGCTTATCCATTCCCGAAATATTACAGAGACATACATTAGGGGAATGTAAGAAAGGGAAAGTGAACGACAAAACAAGGGACAAGTGCAATCATTTGAAGCCGGATATACCATTTTTGGACCGTGTCTGGCCGGGTTCACTTATCTGACAGCTTATTAAAGTTTCATGCTAAAATGAGTCAATATTAGATATGGCGTTTTCAGGGTGAACTAGTCTAGGATGGATATGGGAATAGGGCAAGGTTTGCATTGCCGTCGTCGCCAAATGACCACTACTGGCTGGAGGGCACTGAGATATCTGTCTGTCTATCTATAGTCTACCATTTCAGATTTGAATGGCACTTTCAATTACGTCATCTCACTGAGACTGCTTCCTCTGAAGCGATCCAGTAGTACCCATTTAGGGAATTAGCGCTAGCTATCTAGTATATATAGCTTTAATTATTTGAACACTAGTCATATTCTACTGCACCACTTCTAGCCCCTTTTTTACGAAACATCTCTTCTCCTTAAAAAAAGAAGCTTTCACAGTCTGCTCACTCTTTAAAAGAGGCACACACCAATACAGACACATACATTCACATGCTCACAAACAGATGAAAAAGCGCAGACATTTCTAAGGAATATCCAGGCATTATTTTCTTATTCCTCACGTTGTTAACCTCAGAGTGCCATTTCTGTATTGCATCTCTTTCCTTTTGTCTTATTCTTTTTTGGCACTCCTCTTGATCATAGAAAACCCAAAGACAGAAGGAGACTGGGATCAATCTCTTCTTCGCAACCCTTAATGTGAATAAAATTCAGTGGTGAAAATGGCTTTTGAAAACAAGCCTGGGTACTGTATTTCTTTTGAAAGATTAGAAAAAATGGGTATTATATTTAAAAGAAAACTGAAACACAGCACACACTGAGACACTTTTAGACTTATAATTTGTTTCATCATTTGAAGATGTTAAAACATGCTGTCAAAAGACACGGCGTGACATGGGAAATTATAGAAATGCTGGGAAAATGTCGACGCATAGCTTTTGTTAGAGACAAATGCCATCTTCTGTTCTTTCATCAGTGGCTTTTCCTGTCAAACCTTTAAAGAGGTCATTTGACAAGCTTTAAGTGGGCCACACCGGAACCAGCCAGCTAAAAAAAAAAAAAAAATCACAGCGCCTAACCTTTTATTTCCTGGCTTTGAGCAGGAAATCAAAGACGTGGGAAAAATGATTTAAGAGGGGGGTGATTGAGACAAGAAGCTTTAAAAAACAGATAAGGGAAGTTAAACAGGGGAGGAGAGGAGTTCAAGAGAACTTGAACTCAAGTTCAAGAGAGATGTGAAACGTCTGAGTGACAGCAAAAGACAAGGGTGACAGACTCAGCAAGAGGTCTCTCTAATTCACTGAGACCAAAAAGGAGGTTGTGGTGAAGCAGAGCAGAGGACCGGCAGGAAGCCTGAAGACCTGGCGGACCAATTAGCCGCAGCAGTTAAAAATTCAGTTTTCTTTCTTTTCACCTTGCTTCAGCTTGTCCACTCACAAAAGAGCACAACCACATACTACCAGTGTTGTTCAAGTTACTTGAAAAAAGTAATCAGTAACTAATTAATTCAATTCAATTCAATTTTATTTATATAGCGCCAAATCACAACAACAGTCGCCTCAAGGCGCTTTATATTGTACAATAGTACATACAGAGAAAACCCAACAATCATATGACCCCCTATGAGCAAGCACTTTGGCGACAGTGGGAAGGAAAAACTCCCTTTTAACAGGAAGAAACCTCCGGCAGAACCAGGCTCAGGGAGGGGCGGCCATCTGCTGCGACCGCTTGGGGTGAGAGAAGAAAAGAACGGAATAAAGTTTAATCAGTAATTACTGATTTGTTCCCCCCAAAAGTAATCCCGTTACTTTACCAATTACTTATTTTCAAAAGTAATTAATTAGTTACTTAGTTATTTTTTAAAAACATGACGCACAACCTGAATAGGTAATAAAACAATAGATCTTTCAGCCCAGTTCTACTTTTTCTGCACAATCCATCATATAAAATGTAATCCAATGAAAAAGTCTCTTTTTAAAACTTGTTTTGTTAGTTTTAATCTTTTACCTTTATGCATCAAGCAAAAATTTAATTATATGCAACATTCTCTGACTGGAAGAAATTTGTTTAATATTTCAACCCAAATTCTGCATATTTCAGCATATAAAATAAAATTGTTTTTTGTGTTTACACTCACTCTTTCAAATAGATGCAAGTAAAACACAGCAGAAAATAAATAAAATCAAAGACTCAGCGGTCCTGTTGCTCTATTTTCACCTGTTTAGCTGGAGTGGGGCAGGCGGAGGTTCGCCCTGGTGCAGGCGTGCCGCAGCGGTCATGTCAGTGTAAGGATCCGGGAGTTTCTCTGTGAATTTCACATTCCTGTGGCAGCGTACTTGGTGCTTTCTCAGAAGTTTAGGGGTTTTTTTCGCTGTAAAAAGAAGTTTTCTTTCCATGCAGTGAACAGCAGACACTAACGTTTTTGTCACTTTTAACAGAATCAAACTCAAAGTAAGGTCAGTACTTCCACGCTTTAAACGCTGCACAGTCGTACTCTCTACCGCACTCGATATATTATCCATTGTTGATCTGCACACAGCCGTTGCCACGAACTTCGCACTGGCTTACGTCATATTCATGAGACACTCTCGCAAACAAAATCATGGTTTAGTAACGCAGTAACGCAGCGTGCTTACGGGAAAGTAACAGTAATCGCATTACATTTTTGCAAGAGTAATCCCTTACTTTACTCGTTACTTGAAAAAGTAATCAAAATACAGTAACGTGTCACTGCCCATCTCTGCACTCCACACAAATTGCACGTGTCTGCTCAGGGCCTCTCTTTAAGTTTGTATACCATATTGTTTATTTCAACATGGCACAGCTGTTTTTAGAGCGTCTTGCCAGAATGAAGAGCTGGACATATTTACATCCTTGTTTTTCCATGTGGTAGAAGGACTAAAAGGAGATTAAAAACGCCACATCTAATAGATGCAAATTGTGACTGGAGGTGTGATCTCATTGCCGCCAGTGGCGTTTGTGTGTGCACATCTCATTTCCCTCTTTATACACTATCCACTCAAGATCCTTTGATCTGCCAATATCAATCTACATGTCTGCCCACGGGGGCACAGCCGTAGACAAAATCAGGCATACATACTTCTTTTTATCTCTTCTTGTTCAATCAGTATACATTTGGGGACGTTTCTGAAAATAGCTAATGATAATAAGGTGAGTCAGTACTCTACGGCGTAAACTGCTGTCCTGGTTTTTGAGTTGGAGAAGTGGAGATGGTGTTAGGTTGTAATTTCACACCTTAACTTGCATTCCCAGCGTTTACTCTCACTGCAGCTGGGGAGCGAATGCGGAGAGAAATGTTTAATTTTCTTTCTGTGGAATTGGCAAATGTTAACGGTAAATTAGAATCTCACCAAAGGAAAGGAAAAAAAAATCCCATTTTGATTACCAAAGATGTGTGTAGTTTAGTGTGTGCTCGAGCATAGGTGTGTATAACCACAGTGTGTGTACAGTTTCCACCGTGTCTGCAAGGGGAACTGAGATGTTGGGACTTGGCATCTCTCCTCTTTAATGAGTATCTCTAGAGATGGCAGGTGCATGTTCAGCCATTCTTTTACAAGCTCAGCAACAAACAGGCCAGTGCTTCCCTTCCCTCCCACTGCTACAGCACTGTCATTAGGAGAATCACATTAACAACAACAACAAACAAATGATATTACTAATAAACCCACACAAAACACTTAAGAAATACTGGCATCAACATACATACCTATGATGAAAAAAAAAGAGTATGAAATCAAAACAACAGCAAAACAACTAATACATTTCCTCAGTTGTTCTATCAATAAGATTTGACATTGCCAGGCTTTCTTAGCTGCCAAAATTAAAACCTCAAACTTAACCGCGTTCTTCTCTTCGGGCACTTTTATAAAACTGAGGTATTATTTGACCAAAACAGTGATGCCTGATTTAGTCAACAGGTTGAAAGAAGAAGTTGCATAACTCACCTTTGTAGGCAAGTCTGAACCCAACTATCAATCAGACAAGTGGCTGGCACAGAGTAAGAGAGGAACTTTCTTTTAATGACACTCTAAATATGGTTATTTTTTCCTCTTTTTTTTTTTAGTTAATTGTAGTTTTTATTCTGAAACAGTGTTTCAGATGTGGTTTATTGACTTAATGAAAAGTTGAAACAGACTGGAATAGGATATGAAACAGGACGGGATCTGGAGTCGATGATATTTTCACATCATTTCAAATCCCTACCAGGAATAACTAATGAGCAGAGGCGGGTGTATATGGATCTGAGGGTGGGGGGGAAATCTCCCTCCTTCCCCCTGGGGAAATCGCACTCTGGTTGATCCCTTGCAGTTGCGATTTTTCTTACAGAATGACCTTCCTAATGAGTTCAGGCTAACGCCGCATTACATTTTAAACCCCATTTAAAAAAAACAAACATTTACCTAATTTTATTTACCTAATAGTCCTTGACCCAGCTTTTAATGTTTCATTTTACTGATTAGATTTTTGTTTTGCTGTTCTCTCATTTTAATTTTTTTTCCCGTTAATTTAATGCTTTTTTTTGTTTTCATTTAGTTATGTGCAAATCACTTAATGTGCTTTGAAAATGCCTGTGCCGATAATGACCATGATGATGATGATTCTTGCTACTTGTGGTGGGAACACTACAAGTCATTAGTATTAGTATCATTAGTAGGGGTGTGATGTGAGACTTTCACCCTGCGTTCAGCCTTTATTTATAGAGTTGTTAACAAAGCACATAGTTAGAGTTATGCCCCCATAGTTACACCGTGTAACTGGGCTCGCCGCTCAACCCCAGACACCAATAGATGAGGGCTATTATTATGTTTACTCTTTGAACAGTAGCAGGGGAAATCATCTCCTCTTCTTATTCATTGCCAATTTTTTTGCTCTCCGTAAGTTTTTATCTATCTGGCCCAACTTTGTTCCTTAGACTAAAGAAAACAAATGCATCCTGAGAGAGGCATTTAAAGGGCAAAAAACAAACGCATTTGGACTCAAAAACTAAAAAGTGGGACAAATTAGAGGTAGCACACAGAAGAGATTCCTCAGCTATTTTAAGTTTGGAGGCTGAGATAGGTTTGTGGCCCTTCTGGAAAACCATAGGGCAGGATAATTACTATGTATCCTGAGGAGGTGTAGGGATGGCAGGCATGTCTGTCTAAGCAGAGAGGTGATTATAAGTCAGTGGCAGCAGGTAAGAGAAGCTACCTGGTCATTACTGATTTCTAATGGTGTTTAATCTTGTTATGTTCATTCAGGTAACCA
>VUQR01036413.1:9258-52470 GCA_015108515.1 Hemichromis elongatus
CCTTTGAAGCCCCCCCCCCCCCCCCCCCCCCCCGGCCACATTTTAGGAATCACTGCTTTAGTTTAACGAAACATTTCCGTATATGTATATAATAGATAAATTCAATATTGTCAGCTACACCTGTTCAACCACTTGATAACTCAAATATCTAATCAGCCAATTACAGGGCAACAACCGAATGGAAGACAACCTGCTGAAGGTCAAACCGAGCATCAGAATGGGGAAGAAAGGAGATTTAAGTGACTTTAAATGTGACCTGGTTGACTGGTTTGAGAAACTCAGAAATTGCTGATGTACTGGGACTTTTCCAGTACACAGGTTGGCCTCAGCAGTCATCAGATCTCAGATCAGCAGAGCAACTTTGGCATGGGAAAATCTTATTATGGACAAATCTCCAACAACTGTGTGATGCAATCATGTCAATATGGGCCAAGCTCTGCAAGAATGTATTGTGTTGAAGCTGCGGCACAAAGAAATAAAGCAGTTCAGCTAAATCAGCCTAGCAGCCGAGCGTATCTGAGAATAGCTTCAGAACAGTATAACTATATCTTTGTTATTCTGGATCTTCATTTTTCCGCCCTTTCTTTGGGTAAACTACTAGTGATGTATTCAGGATCCACTGTTGGTATGAGTTATGAACAAAAAACTCCAAGTTTTCTTTTATAATTATCTCTAATAATATATTTATGTAAAAAACAGGATATTTACAGTTTAGATGTACAAATGAGATAAACCTTTACATATAAATATAGAGAAACATTTTATAGTGCTGTACAAGCAGAACACACAGACACACACAAAACAATCAGTTACATCAGTTTGTTTTTGTAAATAAGTGAGCTTTTTTTTTTTTATCAACATCATTTCTGAAAGGAGAAGCCTGACAAAGAGAAAACTTCTGCCTGTAATGTTCTTTTTCTAATGTTAATTTTGTTCTCATGGATACGCATACACCACAGCTACTAGTTTTGGACGTTGCACCATGAGGAGAGAGTTTGCCTGAAAATGGCACAAAGACGAAGCTGATCGTTTTCTCTGATCTCGACACCTGAGCATCAGTTAACTGCATCTGGTTGGGACAACACATTTGGGACATAAAGTGGACAGACTGGAGTCCTTTTGAAGGATAGCAAGTCTGTCCCAGTATCCACGTTTACACCGCAGTACCTCCAGGGAGTCAGAAATCTATTCAAACCAATCAAATTATCAGCATTAAAGGAACTAAATAATGGCTTTTGGACCAACGTTAAGAACGACTGAATATCATCTAAATCCAAAAAAATGTTTTCATTATCATCGGTTTAGTCTGACAAATTAAAATACATCAATCCTTATGAGATTAATACTAATAATGTCTACCTGATGAAGCGCTCTGGTTAGCATGCAGAGCACAGATGGTCACTGAGAATTATGAGAGCTGATTTTTAAGATTGAACCTAATTTAATTAATTAATAATAACTTAAGTATATATGAAATTATTTATTTAAATCGACTTATTAATACTATACAACTTCTGTGCCGCTCTCATCCATTTAAGCTCAATATTAGAGCTTTATATTATATTCAAAACTTGTAAACCATCCATCTGTTTCCACTGGAGTACTGGAGCCTATCCCAGCTGTCACTGGGCATGAGCGAGGGAACAATCTAGGCAGTTTGCTAGACCATTGCTGGGCCAATGCAGAAGCACTAATTTTTTTAATGCTAGCATTTGGTGTCACAGCCCCTCTTTGTGGCCAAAACACATCATAACCATTGCTCAGTTTACATGAAACATCAGGAATTCAACAGAAGATTTCTGATTTTCTTTTAAAGATGTTTGATACTTTTAAGAGTTTGGTAGACTTTTTTAGAAAGTTTGCCATGATGTGTAGACTTGTCAAGGTGAGAGTCTAGTTTGTAAGTTTGCTCCATGTTTAAGGTGCAGTCCAGTGCACCATCAGAGTCTTCTGCACTGATTTCAGCTGCTTTGTCCTGCTTTGGTACCCTATGGTTTCAGTTACAGTTCAGTAAGCCGCCCGTGAAGGCGCTCACGTCTTTGTGTAGGGCTTCTGTAGACACAGCGAGCCGTGGTGAGGAAGAGGATGGCAGTAGTAGTGTTCAATCAGTGTACACAGATTGGGGAAGGTCAAATCAGCTTCCAGAAATATACAGTCATCCTGCCAAAACACCCAATACAAAACTTTATTAGTCTGATGTGTAACTTATATATGAAACATAATATACACTTATACCATACAGCTAAAATACACTTGCGAGGAGCAGGTTTCTTACCTCTTCAAACAGTCTGTAGTTTCTGGCTTTGCCTATACTGATGTCCCACACCACCAGTACCTGGACAACACAAAAAGGATTTGATTTAGGACTAGATGTCCGAAGCTCTTTGATCCTCTGTGAGCAGGTCAGCGTCACAGATGTTAAAATGAATTTAAGACGTGAGAACAAAAGTGGTGTCAAGTGAAATGCTGTGTGTATTATATGGTACTTTTCAAATAATACGTGCCTCCCTAAAAACTGTGAAAAATACAAATAAAAATGAAGTGTCTGAAAATGTACACATATATTGATGAGATCATATATTGACTGTTAAACATTTTACAATTATGAAACCTTTTACTGCAGTTTATTCAAATAGCAAGATAGATTTTTCAGATTCTTCATGTGTGGCGATCATAATCATCAGCTTTCAGGAGCCGGTGCTGATCATCATGCTGGACTGAAAACTATTATTGCTTATTTATTTATTGTTACCTTTGATGTTTTGGTTCCTGATTTTCTGATGGCGTACAGTCCATCATGTGGAGGAGTTGGACTCTCTTTGAATAACCTGCGAACAGAAAAATGATCACCGGTTATGAGTTATCAGAGGAAAGCATAAAGCAAATGCCCCATGCTAAGCCACTTTACACTTAGTAGTTACATTAGTAGTAGTAGTTTAGTTAAAACTTGTGAGTGGGACTCATAGACAATAAAAAAAAAAAACAAGCACAAAGAAATGCAGTTTTTTGCCACTAGAGGGCAGAAAAAACAAAAACAGCACAGCTTTTCAGCTTCAAGCTTTAAAAGTGAGGTACCTACTTTTCTACGAAGCTGGTTTCATTGGAATCAATGAACACAGAGTCTGGCAGCTGGACCTGCACAGACAGAAACAACACATTAAACACAATTCTTTGCCGATATTTACTCCAACTAAACATAAAGAACAAAATTGTGTTATAATAATTACAAAGGTGCAGTTGAATGCAGTTCATTTAAAAAAAGGGATTTCCCTGGGCTCAGTCATGATGATACAAGGGGTTATCTGAAGCAGCATGTATTTCCACAGTCATTTAGCATTTCTATCAGCTGACACATCATTTCAGTCTCTCTTACATTCTCATAGTCTTCGTCAGAGTCGTATGCGGTCGAGTCTCGCTTCCTTCTCAAATCAGTTGTTTCGTCACTTTTGGAACGGAAGCTCCTGCCCTCTGGAGATGTTCTTCTGGTGAAAAAACATGCCTTAGTGATGCCACTTTTTATGTTGCCTTTACGTTTCTAATTTATACATGTGCTCAAACAATAAAACACAATGTCAGTAAGACAGCTGTAGAACGATTGGTCATTTACTTTCAATTCATTTTTTGATCACACAAAATTAACCTGAATTTCACTGTTTAAGTCAGACTTACTGGAAGGGTGTTCCTGGCGACTTGGGCTTGGCTGCAGGCAGTGACGGTTTGACTCCTACTAATGGTAGAGCAGGTTTTGGTATAGATGGCTTATTGGGCAGTCCAGGTTTAAGTAGCGGGGAGTGTGGGGGGTGTCCAGGCAGTGGTGGGTGACTGGAGGACGTTAGACTGAGAGATACATTTGTGTTTGGGCATGGTGGAATCGGTATGTTCGGCCTAGTGCGGCGGTAGTTGTTTTCTAGCGACTGGCTCCCTCCAGAGTTAGGGGGACAGGGGCCATTCAGGACTATCATGTCTAGTTTTTCACAGATGGGCAAAGTAGCTGGTGACTGGACTGAAACAGATGGCGTAGGCCTCCGGTCTCTTTTGTCATTTGCTGTTACTCCCACGGAGGTCGACCTGCCAGGTTTCTTTGTATTGGGAAGAGGTGGGGGGGTGGAAGGAAAGGAATTCTGTAAGTGAGGGGCAAAAGGTAAAGGTGGGGGTGGGCCTTTGCTAGAATCCTTCTTTACACAAGGAGAGGGTGGACAAGGTGAAGGTTTCCTGGGAAGTGGAGAGGTAGGGGTTTTCAGTTGTAATGGGATGGGAGGGGGGAGGCCTTTCTGGAAACCTGGACTGGAGTCTTGACGGTGGGGGAACGTTGCTGGCACAGGTGGAGGAGGGTAAGAGGGTGGTGGACCTGTGGGTCGACCTGAGGAGGTGATGAATAAAGAGAGTCAGTATTGGTTCCCATTCATCAGGTAAGGATCTCTGCGTTAGGGAGCCATAAGTACAGGAAATGAGGTTGAGGTGGTCACCTGAAGATGTTGGTGAGCATTCATTGTCTGGCTTCAGATAGTCCTCCTCATCGTCATCATCGTCGTCCTCACTGTAATCTTCACATAAAAAGAAGCCGGGCAACAATTTGTTAATGCACAAATGCCATGCATAACCTTATATTTTATGCATGTATATTCATTGTTGTGGTCTTACTAATTTCGGTGGTATCGACAAGATGCTTAACATCCATCGGCCTCTCGATTGTGCCATAGAAACTGTCTGCATCTGAATCTGAGTCACTGTCACAAACAAAGATGAAGACATAATTAATATGCAAAAAAATGATTTTATTGACTGTAGACTCACTGAGATTTCAATGGGTTGCTATGTTGTACGCTAGCAAGAAAAATCTAAATTAGGTACAAAAGGTCACACTGAACAATGACTAATGAAGCACTAAATGGTATAAAATTATTTTTAGACATGTTCTTCCATTATTTTTTTCTTTTCTGTTATTTTTCTCGTGTAAGACCTAAAGTCTTGTGAAAAAGAACATTTTGACATGACTGCATAGAGTCCTGTGAAAAGGTACACCCATTATCTTGTAAGACCACCTTTGGCAAAAATAACTTGTAGTAATTTTTTTCTGGATGAATGTATCTCTCTTTCTCCCAGCTTTAGCATGTTTGACTCAGTGAACGCACCACTGTGTCTGACAACTGGTACGAGGTGTTTCTGCTGATATGCTGTGTTTGGTTTTCTCCAAGCATGTAACTGTGCATTCGAGTCAAACATCTCCACTTTCATCTCATCTGTCCAAAGCACATTCTTCTGGAGGTCTTGTGGTTTGCTGTGATCCTAAGCTGTGTTGCCTTGTCCATTCAAGAGAGGAGAGACTTTCTCCTGGCAAACCTTGCCACCCTTATTCAGTCTTTTTCTAATTGTACCTTTAGTTAAGTTTAACACTGTACTGGCTAACTGAGGCCTGTAAACTCTGAGATGTAGCTACTGGGTTTCAGCATTTTTTTCATTGCAAGGTCCGAGTTTGGGGTGAGGTTCCTGGGACATTCATTGCTGGCATCACTGGGATTTGTTAACACACCCCTGAAGATTGCCAAAACATCAGCTTTTATAGAGGTGGTCACACTTGCTGACGGTTGGTTAACTGTCCATTTAATTGACAACATCTGGCTGCTGTTACCTCTTAATTCTTATGAAAGCAGTAAGGCTGTACTTAGTTTTTCACAACACTAAAGACAGTCATGTGGAAACTTTACTTTTCACATGTCTGTACTTTTGCTACCACAATACATGTATAATCTATATTTTTACACTGTGATGAAATATGACAGCGTTCACTGAGGTTACCTTGGTAGGTGGGCCTCTTTCCTGTCGTTATAGTGGTCTATTTCTTTTCGAAGGTATCGCATCCATTTCTGTAAGACATCAAGCAAAACATAACAGGTGACTATGTGAAACTGCTGCATTTAAACGAAAACAAACCCTAAACAGTTTTAGCATGAAGACTGAAATAGTTCAGAAACGGTAGAGACTAATAATTCTTCTCAGGCTCTAAAGTTAGGCTAAGTTCTCAATAAAAGCACTTGGCAGGAAGGTTAAAACTTAATTTTTGCATAAATCTTTGTATTCTTACCCTCCTCTCATCCTCACTCGCTGCCGAGAAGAACCACGTCCTGTGTTTCTTACTGAAGTGGACGATCTTGAAAGGAAAAACATTGCTTGATGTTGTCTCCTCTGCTGCTCTCATCACTCTGAAGAAGAGGACAAATGTAAGATGAAATAGTCCTCCACATTATTGGATTTCATGGGAGATGTACAGTAACAACAACAACGCTACAACAAAACAACCTGGTAATAATCCCCCTGTAACTGATATAATTACAACCTTATTGTGGTTAATTAGGATGTAATATACAGAAGTATGAAAAAAATCAAGGAGTTTGTTTTAAATGATTTTAGTCTGAATTATCACTGAATCCCTGGCATTGACTCGGGCTGTGATCACACAACCTTCTTTGCTCCTGAAAGCCTCATTCACACATACATATACGGACTGGGAAATGCAATAAGATGCCAATCGCTCTCCGTGGGAAGACCTGAAAAAACATCCTGAGCTTGTTCACCATCCCTTCATCAATCAAATGTCACAAAGCAGCAACAAAAACTATGAGCAAGTTTCAAAATGAGTAGCCCCTTTTGTGGGGCAGCTGTTATGTGCAAAGTTTTGCTTCCTGGGGAGTTTTTCAGGTACCCTGACAGCTGCCTGCTGTAAGTACTCCCCCCACCCCTCTCTCCCTCTCTCTCTCTCTCTCTCTCTCTTCATGGCAGCCTGGCCAGCTATCTACATATATTTGTTCTTTTCAATTTTAAGAACACTCCTTTGGACAGCCTTGAGCTCAGGTCTAACATTACTGGGGCTTCAGAAACTTGTACTCAGTACTGCAGGGCCATTTTGGAGCAAGCACTTAACCTTTTCCTGCATTAAACCTTACTATCTACAATTATTATTTACATAGATGTCATGCTCTAATAAAGCATAATTTAAACAAGCTGGGGTGTGAGAGTCACTGGGGCTGAGTCCCAGAATAATAAAGTCCCATTATGGGTGCAAAGGGAGCGAGTAGCAGTCTAATCACAGTTGACAATAAACACTTGGGTTTCTGTGGCTCAGGAGGAAGTGACACCCATGTCAGAATCATTAACGTCAAAGTGCACCTAATCTTCACACAACAACATCTAAACACTGGCACGGGCATCACCCCGGAGCCTGAAACACTCAGTTTAACATGTTTATTAATGTCTTTTACTGACCTGTTGTAGCCATTGAGAGAAAACGCCCCCTGTGGTGCAGCAGAGGTACTGCTCTTAAAGTAGTACATGCAGCCCTTGTGGATGATGATGTACCTCAGTGGCCCTGTAAGGCAAGCAACATGTATGTTTTCATGGTGGTGTAAAAGTTGCTGTATGAATGACAAGAATGTAAGTGGATTCTGCTCTTTCATGTCTGTCTTTTTTCAGGTTTCAGCTCACATTTCATCAGGCTGAACTGGCTGCCTCCCTTCTTGTGGAGGTATCCTGCAGTGGTTACCCCTCCGGGCATGGTGAGGAGGTTTTGAGCCCCAATGGCTCGCATTGGCACCGGCCAGCACATCTCTGGAGATGACATGGTTCTATGGCAAAGCAAAGGACAGAATATTTTTATTGTCAGTCAGAAACTGTAATCTCTCCAGTCACACAAGATTGCAGAAATGAACAAGGAAATGAGTGCCAGCATAAATAAGTTAACAGACAAAAACTAAGAAGCTTTGTGGAGGCAGCACACAACTTCTGCTGTTCTAGAAAGGACCACATCCTCTCTCCTAGCAAACCTGCTTCCTATCCCCCTTAGCTTTAGGGCATACTGAGAACTAAAAGGCACTCAGTAGTCCATAATAAACAAAAAGTTACCTGGTTTGTGCTCCTCTACACCCTGAAACATGTTTGGAGCAGAGATGGCAATAAGACCACCCAGACTAAAGACTGGCCACTCGAAACAACCAACGGTGAAGCCTATTTTTGGGTTATGCACGCTCACAGAAATAATAAATTGATGAACAGATTAGTGCTCATAATACACCTCTCTACTCAGCTGAGCACTCAAAGCAGCTTCTACTACAAGTCTGCTTCACACATGCTTTCCAGCATTCACACATCAAGGGAAACTCAGGCTTCAGTGTCCAAAGACACACCGACCTGGATAAACCTAAACCAAATAACTAGTCCTGAGCGGAACCATTTCTCAACAGCTGTTCCCACATGGAGCATTCAAATATCAATGATTTCATCATTTACATCAACAATAAAAAAAAATAGCATTTATTTTGTAGAATTAAAAATCGGTTAGTTAAAACAGCTCTTTATATGACTACCTGTGGTGTATCAGTCACGCTTGGATAAGCAGTGATGACAAAGAGTAAGTAAAAGAAAATGACTATTTTATCATTTTTCTATTAATCTAAATTAAAATACATTTATTACTGATTCATAAGTTCCATACTAACACAAGTAATGATCGACTACTACTCACTGGTGTGGATAGGAATCTCTAATCATTAGTTGTGAATCAAAAGTCACAAACTAAAGACAAACAAATTGTGATACTGTCAGAATGAAGGATCAACTAAGATAACATATCATATGCTATGAAACTCCACTAATGGGACAGGGTCCCAGTGGACTAGCAGATGGAGAGTATTAGCCCTGCTGTGTCCACTGAGCTGCTCAGAAACCTGGTTGACTTGGTATCTCACCACAAAGAGGACTAAAAGAATGAAACATCGTTTCCTCAATTTTAAAAGACTTTTCTTCTGCAAAATCCTGCTCTCACACCTGATGCAGGTGTTGCCTACCTCCTGTTGAGCTTCTTGGTGAAGGTTTGAATGGCGGCGTTCTCCCTCAGTATGCTGACTGTGGAGGCTAACATAGAAGAAACTAACGCTGGCAGGATGTCCATCACAGAAACGAGAAACCTGTTGTTTCTGTTCTCTGTGGCTTTTACTGTCCCATCAAATCCAAACCCAGGGCGATTTATCCATCCAATTATTAACTCTGTCTGATGTTCTGCTTTTCGCTGTCCCTCTCTGACTGCCTCTGCTGATATCTGTCTGTCTCACTCGTAAAGACACCCAGACTAAGGTGGTGGACCTACGGAACTGGAACCTTCAACTTCGAATGAGCAAAGGCACATAATTAGTTCATGCAGGAAATGCATAACATTCCTTGTCCTTTTTTCAGTGTTCAAGATGTAAAGTGAAAAAAAATGTGGGTGTGATAAAAAGGCAGAGGTGGGCCGGAGGTAGTGAAAATAAACATTCCTCCATGAAGTGTTTATGTGTAACATGCAGTTTATCACCAGCATCTGCTAGCCTGAGTTGGAAAGAAGTTAAGGTAGGAAGCTTTCAGGAGGATTTAGTTGGAATTCCTGCTAAACTCCGCCCCCTTTCCTTGAGATAAAAAAACTTGAGAATGAAATGGGTATACATTGATTTACTGATGCTGAAACTCAGATCCTGCCAGGGCTGTTTAAAAAAAGCCACCTCACAACTTACTCGTGCAAAAGTCAGTTTAGTGTTTTGTGTGCTTTAGACTTGGTGAGGTGATGATGAATGAACGAGGATAAACAGCCCACACTTTAGGGTAGGGTGTAGTTACATGCAGGAGATAAAGAATGAAAGAATGGAGCCTGAGACATAAAGTTCTGCTATTTTCTGAAGGTCTGGTTTTAGAAAATAAACTGTTGCAGGAACGAGGACCCTTTCACTCTACCAGTGGAAATGTGGTTTCCAAGACATTGTTTGAAGCATACTGTTTGATAGTTTGCTAACCTGCTGTTAGCCACCTAGCAAGTGTTGGGTAACACTAACGCAACAGCATGGTTCATCATAGCATACTATATGCACTTGTTAATTTGACTGCACTCAAAATAGCAAGCACAAAAACAGAAGTAGGTAACGCCTGTCATGGTCCGGGTGAGGGCTGGGTGAATCCATCACTGGGCAGTCACCACTCCCCCTCATGCTTAGGACCGCCCGGTCATGACAACGTCAGATACACAACTACCCACAGCTCACATGTTCACATATATGTCACACATGGCAGCTCATGTAGTGAACTATCTGCTGTAATGTTTTTAGCAAGGATTAGTTACCAGGTAACTGAATCATTTAAAATCAGTCTCTATATACCAAATAGATTTAGAGGAAACGCATCCCTCTCAAATATTTGATAACAGTGAGATTTATTTTTTTTTTGCCAGTAGTCACTATATTCTATGTATTGTTGATTTATTCCTTCTGACTATTTTGAACGGTTAGAATATGATCGAACATGATTAAACAATGTTTCTTGATAATGAAGATGATGAATAGAAATATTGCAACAGTTAGACTGAAGAAGCTGTGGTTAGGGGAAAGTCCTGGACTGGCAGCAGCTTCCCCCGGTCTCCGAGATTCGCTCCACCACACCCTGGTCATAATTCAACCAAAGTAGCCTACTTTGAGAAGTAGAACAAAACAGATGGAAGGAGTGAGACCTGTTAGCTGATGGCGCAGGCAGGCCTCAAACACATGGCCAGGCTGAAGCTTCAGCCTGTTTATGACCTCAGACTGCCCTGTTTCATATCTGTGTGTGTGTGTGTGTGTGTGTGGGGATGGGTATTACTATCTTTGTGGGGACCAAATCCCGTCCCCACGAGTCTGAAGGCATTTTAGAGACTCAAAATGTGGTTTTAGTGTCAGGGTTACTATTAGGTTATGGTTGGGTTAAGGGTAAGGGTCAGGGTTAGGCATTCATTTTGATGGTTAGGGTAAGGGGCTAGGGAAAGCATTATGTCAATGAGATGTCCCCACAAGATATGAAAACATAAGCTTTGTGTGTGTGTGTGTGTGTGTGTGTGTGTGTGTGTGTGTGTGTGTGTGTGTGACTTCAAAAAGACATACCAAAGCTATCTTGTGGTTCGTTCTGGGCCAACGTAATGTTTACTGATAACTATCTGGTACAGACCTCAACACAGGCACAAATGCACATACACACCAGACCTTCTGCACTTCATCTCATCTTAGCGCGACTGAGGTCAGCTGCCTGCTTATCGCAGGCAAAAGGATTTCAGGAAGTCCGCATCCTCACGATAGAACTGAAACAACACGATGGCGATGTGACTGTGCACTCAGCACCTTTATATTTTCTTGAAAATGGGTTAATTTTTTTTCCCCTGAAAGAGGAGAAAGATCAGAGTCATTAGTAGTGGAGATTTCTGGGAATTGGCTCCTTCGCCAAATAATTCTACTTTGCTATTCGTATTTAATGGCATCCAAATGAAGACATTTATTAAATATAGCACAGCAGAGACGGCATGGAAAGGAAATCCTGCCCAAATAAATCAAACAGAATTTCCCCTTGAGCTGTCGCATTAGGTCACTTCCTAACAAGTAAAACAATGAAACACAAAGTTTCCCCATCAGCATGCTGACAGTCTTTCTGGATGCTGATATCACATAGCCTTCTCCCATCATGTGGCTCTTGCATCTCTTATTTAATGACCAAAATACAGTGACCAGAAAAAAACAAAAAAAGGGTTTTAAAACTCCTTCGACCAAGTACAGCTGGGTTTATTGTGGGTTCACCCTGAAAGAACAGCAACAAAAAAAGCAGTGTGATTTAGCTTCAAACCCACTCACCTCACCTACTGCTTTTAAAGTTCCTGAAGAGATGCTAATCAGAGAACTGCTGTTTCTCAGGAAGAGACACACAGCCTACTTACCAGACACATTCAAACACACTTCCTGTCTGGACACAAACACAATGTCTGCTCCGAGCGCTAGTTTCAACCTTCCATATTTAAACTATGTGCCAGTGCCTATTTGTGCTTCACCTGAGATGGAAGTCAAAGTTTAGTTCAATGCCTGCAAATTAATCAGAGTACAAATCAGCAGATATCGTAACAAGGTAAATATAGTTATCTCTCATGTAGCATCTAAATTTGTCTTCCTGAGAAGATGACTATGAAAAAACTACTGCAATGAAAAGACAAAGACAATTACGACATGCCAGGCCTACAATTCAAGTCATACACAACATGTCCTCAATCTCCAAAACGCACTCCAGAAAGCTGAAGAAACCCAGGCATAAAAACCGTCTAGGCTGCATGGTGTAATGGGCACACTCATGTTAGCAGGCTGACTGCTCATTTACAAATTGAAATTGAAACTAGTTCAGTTTTCAGATGGAAATCCCCCAATGATTCATGTCCTAGGAACTGCTTGTGTGACCTCATACAACATTGCTGTTGCAAAAGAATACAAGCAAACTCTTTCTAATTAACAGAATACAGCCAGTATGTCCACGGTTCAAATTAAACAGGTTAAAGTTGTAACTTACAGTGATGCAACAGAAATTCAAAGAAATGCAGAAATTTTAAATATATTTAATACCTGTTTATTGGAGGAGCTTTCTGTGCTCAACCTAACTTATCCATTATTTATTATGGAACTTTAAAAGCACAGTTCACGGGAAAAAAACTTTATTTCCAAAAGTACTCCAGGGTCAAAAAGTCTCGTGCATCCACCAGTGTGGATGTGAAAAGCCTTAAATTAAACCTGAGAAGGAATACTTCCCCATTATAATTTTTTTCATTGGGTTTCTGTGTGTTTGTGTACACCGGACCACAGCCGTGATGTGCTACAGTTGGTAGAAACATCTCCAAGTCCCATGAATGTAATGTGCAATGTTATTCTTGTGGGACTTTATTCAGTCGTCTAACTTGACTGAAAATAAAAATCACATTTCTGATGTGTTGTTACATAAAGATATCTAAAAAAGTCATTCCTGGATACACTGCACATGCAGATAGTAGCAGCATATCAGATCATATGAGTAATTATATCCTGTTTATTGTCTGTTTTACTGTAATTGCAGCCATATTTCAAATGTGGCATGAGATAGTAATGAATTAGCAAATAAACTCTCTACAGAAGCACTAAACCCATCAGAAGATCGATGGTCGTTCTCTCATAGACTTCTATACAAACACAATTGTTTTCACATCCAGAGGAGTTCCCCCTGCTGGTCTTTGGAAAGAATGCAGCTAAATCCACCTTTAAAATGACCTGGGAACCCCAATGGGAAGTTGATTGGCCTGGCTACCTTTGAAAGACTGTAATTGAAGCATATAATACACAAAATATAATTGGAAAGTGCAGGTAATTGTCTTTGTTTGATACATCATTTCTGCAGTGACCGGTAGTGGACAGATGGTGTCATGGTCACAGTGACATCATGAGTTGGGATTTGTGAACTGCACACACAACTACTATCAAACCAAAAATCAACTTATCTATCTGAGAAGAAGAGATGTTTGTGTAGTTTTCTGGTTGCGTTCTTTTATCATTTTATTCATAGACCACAGATCAAACTAAGATGTGCACAGATGCATGCACAAGTCCGTCAATGTCTACGTGTCATCGATCTACACAGCTGTCAGGTGTCTGCAACAAAATAGCACGCCACTAACCAATGTCCACCCAAACTGCATGCTTCATGCTTCGACCAAATCACAAAGACCCTCAGTGCTCACAACCTCAGGCTGACTCAAAGGTCACAGGTAAACCGCTGACACAGGTGCAGCCGATGCAGATCGTCCCATTCAGGAAACAGCATAGTACTGCGTTTCATGTCTGCAGTGCACTTCCTGTTCCCCACCTCCCCTACGGCTGACCACAATGGTTCCTCCACTAGTTCAGCTTGACATTTTTTTCAGTGAGACTGTGCAGGTGTGAACACATGAATAGAAACTTTGGGTTGATCTCAAGTTATTCTCACTTAGTGAAGCTGTCCAGGTGAGAATGATTAACAGCTAAAGTCTTACTGGCACAGATCTTGTACATTTGCTTGCTGCTTTTTCCCACTGATAACTTCTTTAAGTTGAGAATACATTTTATAAACTCCATTATGTGTTACTTCAAGGAAATAGCCATAAGCAGCCCTAGTCTGGATTCATCTGTAACTTCAATAGAAGATGGGTTTCTTCTTTTGGGCCTGTGTGATCTTTCATCAGGCTTACGGCCCAGACCCTGCGCAGCTGCTGGTTCTAAGTGCCTTTTTAAAAAAAAATCTTTTTATTTTAAGAGAAAAAAAATCCACAATCATTAAGTTAACCAATGTATTTACAGTTTAAAGATGTTAAAATGGATTAAAGAACCAGCCTTTAAGAGCTGCTCAGCTGATATGTCCACTAATGTTAACAGGGGAAAGCGTTACTGTAGATTGGGAACAATCAAAATTATTGCAAAAGTTTGCAATGAACTTTTGAAATTGTTGTTTTAAAGAGATGGACCATGTCTGCAACCACCCCCCAGGTCTATTACGCCCCCTGTAATAAAACAGCAAGTAGACTGAGTCAGTTATTCCTCTGCTATTAGTTTACAAGTGATTTGGTTTCAAGTTGGCATTTACACACAATCTGTTTGTGATACCAGAGCAATCACTAGTCATGAATTGGAGAAAATTGCATATTTGTTGCTTATCTACATACACAGAAATTCAAATGAACAAACTGCATTCAGAGTCCAGAATTTTCAGATATTCAGAAATGACTCTAAACACTGTGATCTAGTTGCTGCAGAATGGCAATTTAACTGCAAGATCTGAACCAGAATACAAGCAGCTGGCAGCCAGTAGAGTCGGCTCCTACTCTACTGCAATGAGACGCTTGGCAGATGAGGGGCACTCAGTGTCTGTCTGTGTTTTCAGTGCAGTCAGTGATAACATGATTATTTGGAGACAGGTTGCTGGTTGAAGATCTGTGCAATCACCTAGTGGTCACACGTGGTTGGTGCAACTGCTTTCAATCACACACCAACAGCAAAAGCATTCGATGCAGTTGCTGCACAAACACTGAATTTTAGTTACTGTGGGCAGGTCGTATTTTTACTCTACTGTGAATGAGACAAAACTGAGGTAGAACATTCATCGCTGTTACAACAACGCTGCTGTATATATCTTTTACTTTCTCTTCATTCTGGAAGTAGAAACTCACCGGTGCCTTTTCTCTGTCTCTAATCTAACCTGATGTAGGCAGCACTGTAAGTATCAGGTGTTTTTTAGGGAATACCCAGGGTGGCTCAATCATAGAAGAAGCCTGGTAGTCTGCTCCTGGGCTATTAGTTCTTATAAGGCTGCCTTTTACCCCTGAATTTACATAATTAATTATATAACAATACCTAATGTAGATGACGCTTTTTAGAGCTGTCTCCGACCTGGAGAGACACTGGGACTCCATATATTTTATTTTGTTCTTTTTTAAATCCACAGAGCTAAAAATGGTTTCTTTTGGTCTTATAGTTGTTGAAATACAACTTAATTTTTTTGGTTTTCATGGTGGAAAGAACCCTGGAAGCCCAGAGCTTAAGATATGGAACCCGAATCACGGTTTCTGTGTATGTGCATGGGTCAGCTTAATGTAAACTTCATCATCACAAGAACACAGCAGCTGGTCTTCTTGCTGTCAAGAAGCTGCTATAAAAAGCGCTACATTGTGAGACCTTAACCTGCAGGTTAACTATTAAAACTAGTTGGGTTAATTTGTTTAAAAATTGCAGCAGCTTTAGCTTTAAGATGCAATATTTCGTGTGTAATGTTGCACTCTAGCTTGTGGAAATGTCTGGCATTTCCAACATCATCTCCTCGGTTTTTAGTGCGAAATGAATTCGGAGAACAATGAGCACAGTGTGTACGACTGTTTGGTTTCTCATTAACACGGAAAATTGGAAAAGCAGAAGAGAAACAGAAACAAGTCTTTTATTCTGCACACACACCTGCAGCGACGGGCTCATAGAAAGCTGAAATAGTAAAAAGCAGGTCCTCTTTCTCTACCTGCATCATTCCTTCCTGTGTCCAAATATGGCAATGCCACTGAACAGGAACCACCGTCACGCTTCTGTAACGGCTGCTGGAAGGATTCCTCTCAGACTGATGCACACAAACACACAGTCTAAGTCTTCAGTTGTAAAGTTTCTAAGAGTAAAATCCTACAGTAGTCGTTTGTAACAAGTTTTGCAAGAAAGAGATAAAGCAGTAAAAAGAAAAGTACACCGGATGAAAGGAAGGAAGAAGACAGGATTGAGATTTTGCTGTCTGATTGCACGCCCACCCTCCCCCCACCACACAGGGGTCGAAAAATGAGTACGCATTTCCCGTAAATGTCTCCTCGCTCTCTCTCTTTGTAACGCAAACCCTGCTGAGGTACTACCGTGGTCACAGCTAATGACCGTCACGGAAGCTTAGCTCCACTGACAGATAAAGTGGAATAGAAGGAGACAAATAACCAGAGCTAACACACTAATCTTTTTTAAGAGCAAAGAGGGGCCTTTGGCAAAGTATCGCTCGCCTGTTTGTAGAGGTAAAAGAGCAAAGAGACGAGAGATTACAGCTAGCCCTGTTTTTGTAACGAATTCAGGCAATTTTTTTTGGATCCAAATACTCAGGAAATACGAGTACTTACATTATACTTTGCATGCTCGTTCTTCCTCCGTCCCTTTGTCAATGTGCAACAACAACATACCTGCTTTGACTTTGTATTTTGAAGAAGGTTGGCACAAAGGTTTCATTTTAGAGCCTCACACCTACGTGCTTTCAGCCTCAGCTCTGGCTGTCTGCACCCTCTGCTTTCTCTTCATCTCTTACAGTTTATGCTCTCACAAACACTTTAGGTGTGATTTATAACTGATGACTTATGTTTGTTATGACTGAGAACTTTGACAGTAGCTGAGCCCTGTTACGGTTCCCTGCTTGTTCCTGCATAAGGTTGTGTAAATCAGTCCTCTTTGGACAAAGTATCCCCAGTTGCCTGTGTTGCATTTTTGTTATATACTAAATTAAATGATAACAATACCAGAATTTCCAGCTTCACTTTTATACTCTTGGACTCCATTAGAGTACCGTTGCATGATTCACAGTTCAAAATAATCCTTAATCACCTTATATGAACAAAAGATTTAATATCGATTTCTCCTTGTGAATGAGTGCCCGTCTTACACGTAATACATGCATTTTATATATTGCATCTTGTATTTATAATTATAGTTTTAATGTACCATGTGAGTCTTGTGCTTCCATAATGTCTAAAAAGAGTTGCGAATCTCGCTATTACTGATAAAGCATTGAAGCAAGTAATACTTATTATAGTGCAGATTACTTTTTCCTTACCCTGAATGAGAACATGTTTTGGAAACTTTGTGTACACTGTAGTTATCTCCAGCTGTGGGGTAGCAAACTGTCTTTGTTACGGTAATATAATGCTGGTGTGTGAAATGTTCCTACGTCCCCCTGCTACAAATAAAGTTTCCTTTGGTGATGGAGCAGCGGCCATGCTGGCCACAGAGAGAGAATGGTTCCATTTCCTGTGAGGCTCGTGTTAGAAGGCTGGAGGTACGGTGGGCACACATGTCGTGTCCTGCTGTGGTAGTTTTAGTCAGGATGGTTACTTTCACAAAAAAACTACTTGGCGAGCTTTAGGAAAAACGTCACTTTTGAGGAAAATAGTCCCAGGCTTCATGGTAAAAATGGTGAGTTGGGAGCGACACACCTGTCTCACTATTGCCATAACCAGGTGCTTCCATGACTTAAGACAGATTATTCATAAATGGGTCTCTAAGCTTTAACCTCCTGAGACCCGAACTCTTCCATGGCGTGCATTTTTAATTTCTCTTTGATATTTGGGCATATCGGGACCCGATGAATGTAAAAACAAAGAATTACCAGATTTTTTTTTTTTTTTACCTAATTTTTGTTTCTGAGAACAATGAGATGCACATGTGAATATATTTGTTTAAAATTTCGATAGAACAGTGTCAGTATAATGTCCTCGTAAGTGGATATCAGCCCCTTGTAGAGCACAATTTAGTATTTTAGTCTAGACAACCCAAAATGTGATGTCCACATATGTGGACGCCTGGTCCTAGGAGGCTATAGACAAAAAACATGTCTTTGAGGATTTAGGAATTTTAAAACAACAAAAACAGGTAACTGCATCTTTTTTGTAATGTTCATCCTCTCAGACGCAAAAACAACTGCTTCAGTCTCCAAGAAGTGAAATTACAAAAAATGAAAACCTAGAGAAAGGTCTGAAGAACTTGAAACAGGTAAAATGCTGTTCATACTTAATATATCACTCATCTAATAATGTTACTCACTTTGGACCTTTTAGCTACAAACAGCATCTATCTGTAAATAATGTGACTCAGTTGTTTTTCCTCTGTTTACATCCTGGACACGTCCTCAGTGGGTCTGTCATTCCCATTGTGAAACATGCCTACTAACGCTCAGTGTGTTCTAAAATAAGACATGACCTAATGTGTAGTGTACTGTCATGTTATTTTGTAACTTGGTTACATCATATCTCGTGTCACTGGGTATGCTCCTGGGTACAAAGCTTATACTTCACATGTTTAAAGCTCTCAGATCCTTTTTGTTCTACTGGAGAAAATATGACATTCATGGATTTTTTTTTATTCCTGATTGTTAAATTTAAAATATCGTCTTTTGTCAGTATTTACTCGATCCTCTTGCAATGCAGTTTTTTTTTTGACTGAACAGGACAGGGTATGCTAAAGATGCGGTATATGTCACTTTCACTCTCTCGTGAGTATCATTCCAAATAAACCATCTTAACGTATCGAAGGTGGTAAAATTCATCTGTTTCAAATGCAGTGTGAGAAATGTAGACGTTTGCTTCGGACTTTCTGACTTCTGAACAAGATTGAACTTCTTCTCAGTGCGTTAGTCTGAAATGCTGCACTTAGGAAACTCTCTATCTTAATTTGCTGTTTACACGTTTCAGGCAGCAGGGAATGCAAGTTCAACATCTCTTAGTTAGATTATTGTAACAACCAGATCAAACACCAACCAGTAATGATGGTACAAACCTCACTCTTACTTGCGTGGTTTTGCACACCTGAGACCAACAATGATACTCAAGACCATTCAAAAGAACCACTAAATACCGGATATCTGCTAGTTGATAAACACAAAAACCAACTAATGAGATAGTCACCACCAAACTCAGGCTCCTGACTACGTGTTCAGTGACACATCCAGAAAGAGCGCAAAAACAAAGAAAAGCTGTCAGACCCAGCAGTGACGATAATGTCTGAACTTACATGATGTCCCTTTGTTCCCGAATACACATCCTGGTGCTTGGTTTGGAGCTCCGTGCAAACGACTTCTTCTTCTTTACCGAAGGAGCAGACATGTCGGCGGACATGACAGTGGCAGTACAGGATAATGTACCACCATAGTTTTCAACCCACGTGGAGAGACGGATACACGGTTGAATGGACTCAAGGTAGAAAGAATCAAAGATTCAAAATTATAAGAGTTGTTATGGGTGGAAGCATGAAAACAGAATGCAGATGAATGGAACTGGAGCTGTAGAAAAGTGGTAACGAAGAAAGAGATACCGAGAAAATAAATGAAAGAAATAGACAGATGAGCAGAGAGAACAATCAGCTGTGTCGATTAGGAAGTCTGTTGATGATCTGAACCCCTGATACTCCACCAAGCGTTTCCTGAGGGGGCTCCTCCTTCAGCTCTGGCACCTCATTGGCTGACTGCTTTCAGCATGTTCCTTCCTGCTTCCTCAAAGACAGCATGCGATAGGCTGCCGCTTGTAGCCCACACTTCTGCAAACACACAACTCACACACTTGGACGCCCAGCTCCTGTGAAAGAGGCCGGGGGACTTTCCGTAGCACAGGACTGGAATAATTCAGAGGTCAAGCGAGCGGACGCAGACACATGAACGTGTCTGCAAACACACCCTGAAACAGCCGTTCCTCTGTGACGTTACAGGTGAACTTTCGTGATACTTTCTAGTGTGTAGTATCTTCATTCCAAGAGACTCTAACTTCCTTTTGACCCTCAACGCAGACCCGTGGGCACTATATAAAAGACTAAAGAGGCCTAAATAAAACAGATAAGGTATTTAGGTAGAAAGCTTGAAGAACAACAGGATTTATGGGTGTTGCAGTGCACAAATTTGTCACTGCTCATGTCTTTCAACTCAGTTTTAATGCTCTAGAATAGCGGTGCCAGGCCACCAGAGACTGAAATCCAGCCCACAGGACATTTTTGGAAAAAGTAAAGGAGGGCATAAATTTTGGTCTTTAAAAATAGACTTTACAGCTTCTCCTGCTGATAAAGACCTCCCCTGTTGCCCTTCATGCTACACCAAAGTGACTAAAATTATAGATAAATTATTAAATAATCTACTTTAGAAATGTCTGTTTTTTTATAACGGGCCAACAACAACAACAACGAACGTCACTCTATGTGGATTAGGAAAAACTCACTGCCCTTTATTGCAGGACAGCCTGGGCAATGACCTACCCGAACGGGTTCTTTGAGCCATGCCGACACATATTCTTTTCTATTTACTGTTGCATATATATGCATAGTGTTGCAATTGCACTTCTTCTTCTATTTATACAAAATGAGTCTGACATCCCTGATCTAGACCCTAAAAGATTGGACAGAGACAATAAATCAGTCAGATATGGCTTACAGCAGCGGTCCCCAACCTTTTTTGCATGGACCGGCCTTTAAGGTGTCGCTGATAAATACAACAACAACAAAAAAAACAGTACCGGTATCCAAAAAAACAAAAACAAACTCATAACACACTGGAAAAGACCCAGGGAACCTGAGTTAATGATAAAAATGAAAAAAAAAAAACCCACAATAAAAACCCTGAAAACTATAGATTTCACACCCGAGCCTTAGCTCTCACGGCTCGGCACACGGACCGGTACCGGTCCATGGCCTGGGGGTTGGGGACCGCTGGCTTAGAGTACATCAGTAAGAACTCGCTGATGGTGGGGAACGGCTATGTGTCACAACCGACTGGAAGGTGAGGGAAAAGATGAGCACAAAGAGAAGCACAGAGAACCTGACAATGAAACAGGAAATACCAGTGAGCGTGAGAAAACAAGGTGAGTAGAGGAGAAAGGCTCAGTGCATCATGGGAAGTCCCCTGAGCAGCCTGAGCCTGTAGCAGCATAGCTACAGGATGGTTCAGGGTCAGTCGATCCAGCCCTAACTTTTAGTTTGAAGCCTGAGCTTAAAACTAGAGCGTGCATCTCTATCTTAAACCCAAACTTTCTCAGTCTCGCTACACCTCAGTACTTCCTAATGCTTATTGTGTTCACAAATAAAAACTAAAAACAAAAAGACTAAAAAAAACAAAAAAAACCCTATATTTATTTTAGTTTGAATTTTCTTTTATTGTTACAAGGCTGGGTTGAGCCTTTAGTTTACTTTCAGTTCACTAAAATAACTTTTATATTGTCGGCTACAGAAGTCTGGCAACCTCACCAGAAGACAGCTCTGACTTCTTTTTTCCCCACCATACTACCGTGAACACATAGGAAGCACCATGATGACACCATGATGTCTAAAACCACCACACTGTATGCTACTTCGAAGTAAGTAGCAAAAAAACTATTTAAGTAATTCCTCTAAAAATGACTAGTCCTCGATCAGTTTCTCTCTAAACATTTTTCCTTTACGTCTTGTATCAGTTGCACATTTCCTAGTTTTGTTTTAGCATTTGTGTCTCTACTCTCTCAACTTGTCCCTTCTCTTCTCTACCTTTTTGTGTCATTGCTTCAAACAGTCACAAATCATGAGTATATTAGGCTGGGCTCATGTAGGGGCTCAGTGAGTTATTCTGTAATATATCTGAATACAAGAATGTGAGAAAATAAAAACCTGCTGAGTGTCATATCACGTGGGTGAGGTTTGTTGGCTGTTGATTCAGGACCAAACATGGACCTGTATACTCTGAAACATGTTAGTGTATTTGTTACCCACTATAGTTCACCGGTTAAACACAATTGGACAATAGAAGATTGGAAAAACACTGCCTGGTGTGATCCTGCCTTGTATCAGTGTGTCAGGCTGATGGTGGTGGTGTAATGGTTTGGAGGATATTTTCTTAGCACCAGCTGACAATTAGTTAAATGTCACAGTCTAATTGAGGATTGTTGTTGACCATGTCCATCACTTTATCCAGACTGATAATGCACCATATTAAACAATTTAGATCATCTCAACCTGGTTTTGTTGAACATGACAATGAGTTTGCTGTACTCAAATGATCTCCACAGTCACCAGATCTCAATCAACAGAGCACCTTTGGAGTGCGGTAGAATGGGAGGTTCACATCAGTGATGTGCAGCCGACAAATCTGCAGCAACTGTGTGTGACGCCATCACGTCACAGGAATGCTTTCAGCAAAGGGAACTCCAACCCTGTACTACTAATAAAGTGTCCTGGAAGACAGTGCATCAGGCTCCACTTTGTGATTAGGTTAGTATGCTCCTTACATGTAGTATCATGGCCGTATATGCCCATCATAGCATCTGCATCAGTTGCAAATCAAACAGGGAGCAAGTGTCTTGTTAGCAAGATGTCAAAGTCAAAAGGCCCAAATCAAGACTGCAAATCAAGTTAAAGAAGAAGAAGCAGGTCACACTATTTTGGGGGATTTTGAAGTTGTTTTTTGTGAGGATGCTGTTTACAGATCTTCTCCTCTACCATAAACTGAAATTACTTTGATGCTAAAGCTTCCTTACACACTAAAAAGAGTAATCTAAAGTCATGCCAATCCTTGTGCAATGTTTCTACTATTTCCCATTGTCAAAAGCGGCGGCTAAGGTTACGCGGTCATTATATCATCTGGTCTGAAGTCTCATCAGCTGATTAACAGTTTATGCACACATTCATTACTTCCTTTTTACTGTAAGTCTAATCCAGACACAGTTCGGAAACGGTGGAGATGTTGCTGCTGAAGTGTAACAAAGGGGACCGTACTGTACAGTCACGTGCTGGTTGGCAGCGCTGACGTGTGACGTTTGCATCACTTCTGTGAATGCACTGTTACACAAGTCCTTTGGTGAAATGGACACTTAAGGTGCTACTAAATGCTGAAAGTGCCACTTTGGGTGTAAAACCATGAATTTCCTTGTATTTGTGAAATCTGCATAGCTCTCCTCCTCGATGAACAAAGTCGACACATTTCAGTGACAGTGCTGTTGCTCTATAGTGAAAAACAAAATATTAAACGTGAAATGAAAGGATGAATTACACTGAATAGGAAAGTATGTGCACCAAACCTCTTAATCTTTGAATTCAAGTGTTTTCAGTCTCATTGCTGCAGGTGTATAAAATCCAGCATCTAGCCATTCGGTTGGCCTGTTAAACATTATTGAAAGGCCATGTAAAGTTACAGAGCGTGGACGCCAAAGTGTGTAAATGTCACCAAAGCTCTGATGACTCAGTAAATTCAGAGCTTTAAGATTAAAATCAGCACAAAAACTGCACTGGGACCTTTATAAAGTTTCCAAGTCAATTTTACAAATAACATCTTAAATTAATTGTGTTATTTTTCCTTTTTTCCACATCATTTGTACGGTTTTGGATACTTACATTTGTGCTTTGTATTTCAGCACATTTATTGGATTATATACATGGATTATTTTTCTTTCCCCAAATTTCCATATTACACATTACACAACAATATTTAAGTAAATTCTACTGGCAATGTATTTGAAGTAGTAAAAGTCTGATATCTGCTGATGTTGGTTTCCACTGACCCTTGTTACACCATGTTTGTTTAGAAAAAAAAATACAAAGTGTATATCAATAAAGATGTTTGAATTGAAGAGAATCAGCAAGAGCTGATGTGTGATGTAAGCGTTCCTTATTTTGTTCCCTCCTCATATGTCAATAAAACCTCAGCTAATTTAGTTTGAATCTCTGGTTAAGTGCAGCTGCTATTTTCAGATCTCTTTCTAAAAGTAACAACAAACACACTTTAGTTGTTATTAGACAAATCACTTAGATTTCCATTTTTTTGTTCTTTTGGGACAGAAAAAAATGATTTTCTTCAAAATGTAATCGCTGAGCCTCTGATTTCTTAGAAAACAGGGATTATTTATAATGACACTGATGATTCCTTGGTAAATCCTAAATTAGAATTTATTCTATTTTTGGATTTACCGTATTTTCTAGCTTCCAACTATAAATATCCATCCTGGTGCAGCGGATGACTGAGTCTTGTTGCACAACATTCCTTGTAAGAGCCCTGCCGAAGCTGATGAGTGCTGACCTGCCAGTTTTTCACTTTTCCAGGAAGTTAGCTGAGCATTAAATTTAGGCAATACATTTGGTATAAGCAATTTATGACCAGAGCCTTTAAAAGCCTTATGCACACCTTTACAGGAAGATACTGGTCTAGATAGAATATGAACAATAAATAAAAATCAAGAGGGAAAAAGTGACAGTTTTTTGCTGCATTAGTTTCAGACCTTCACTGATGCACCAAACGTGCAGGTTAAACACAAAACCTGCAGCAGCACGCAACATCTGACCAAACTCACTGTACGGTATGAGCCAAACAGAATGATTTGCCAGGATGTAGCAGTACTGTTGCTCACTGTGAAAGGCATGTGGTGACATTTAATATTCATGCAAGTGGGGACCGCCGGTCCCTGTTGCACTGAGTCTTAAACCACAAGGGCCTTGCTTGACAGCAAAAAACACAACTGAAATGGGTCAAAGCAAAACTCATATCTTAGAAACAACCAGTGAAACTTAAGGATGGCTGCTGCTTTTACTGTATCTGAGTCAAACAATGACTAATGACCTATGCCTGATACCAGTACTAGTGATGTCACTGGTGGTTCAGATAGGTGATTGGTGATTGGTGATTCTTATCCTGCTGGCGCAGCGTGACGCTTTTCAGTGGAAACCACAAAAAGGAATCCTCTGCTAACCTGGTTAGCCAGTTAGCTATTTGTAGCCTTATTCTTAACCTTATTCTGTTTTATCTACTAGGAAGGAAAGGATACAAAAGCCCATTTACTGTGCTGTGTAAATTTAACTGCAAAGGGATTGCTAAATGAAAATATAGCTGAAATATTATTAAATAATATATTAACTGTCAAGCGACAAAGTGGTTTTGCAACTGGACAAGTGTGGCCACACTTAACAATTTTTTTTTTCAATGTCTTTATTGGTGTTTATCATACCTAAATGTTTTCTCATATATGAAAGATATTCCAAAAAGTTCTATTGTTTAAAAGTATGGTTTTTGGGAGGAGTTAACTGAAGTAATTTCTGGAAGCTGAACATTTTGGGGCCTTAAGTGTGACTCAGGGCTTCTAGAGCTGTAAGTCATGGGTTACTGGGCTAAATTCCTATACACTGAATAATAATTGGAACATATATTAGCCACACTAATGTGCCAACCTTTGTAAAAAAAAAAAGAAAAAGAAAAAAGACTGAACTATGTCATGTTAAAAAAGTCACAGCGGATTATTAAACAATTTAAAGGATGTGGTGTTGCATTGTAAATAATGATGGCTATATAAGAAAAACCATCTTCTGACTGTAAAAGTACTGCACTGTCGCTTGACTTTGACTATGGAGACAACTGGGGCAGTTTAACTCTGTGTACCATACAACTGAGCAGAAACAGCCGTTCATTTACAAAGCTCTGCTGCTAAAGTTCAAACTCCCTTTCATTCATAACTTGTAACTGCAGTTTACGACCCCGCAGATCCAGTTAATAACAGAAGGAGGAGCTAAAGGTGACATAGACAGACTTTGTCTGCAAAACCTATGATGAATTATGTATGTTTAGTGTTAGAATACCAGTGCTGAAGAAAAAGCCCTGAAGAGCACAATGGACAGATGGACAAAAATCTGATTCATTTTGAAGGTTATGCAGCAGATCAACGGTATCGATAAACAAATGAATCAACAGAAACGTTCTTGTTAGAAAGGATCTTAAGAAAATATGCAATTATTTTAAATTACATATGGCTAGACTGTGGTTTTACATGACTCCACATAAAGCAGAACTTCAAACACTGTCATTTAAGGAGTAAAAACATTTTATAACTTGTTCTAACCCAGACTAGTCCATAAAAACCCAGAAAAGACTTAAAAAGGTTTTGCTTTAACCCCACTGTGGCACTACCACCCGCACAGTTAGCATAGCTTCAAATAGACATGGGACTGAACTGACTTAATGTTAACCTGAGATTTGATGATGGATCAAACATGTAGCTTTAGTTACATCACAGTAGGACTGGGAAATATGAGTCAATGCAGAAATGCTTATGAGGATGTTTTCTGTTCTGTAAGGGAAATGGGTACAGAATATTAATAATATGATTCTAGGCTAAAGCACTTCTGTCTTATTGTCTCACTTTGTGTAAGCAATGCTACACATTAGCATGCACAATTTTATTTTTGGTACTGGCTGCATACAGACTGCACAAAGTTAAATCAAGAGTCTGTGTTAAATGACTTTACACAGCTATTTGCATGTTCCTGTATTTTAAGTGTGAATAAGCAAAACTGACCAATATTTGTATTTATTATTGGTTTAAACAGGTTTTGGTGTAAAGCATGCAAACAGTCTGTTTGGAGAGCTTTTACCAAGTGCATGAATAGCACCATGCTACAATAGTGTACTGGAGGCTAAAGTTAGCTGCTAGGTTAGTAACGTCTGAGGCTAAATGCAGAGACTTGAGCTATATAACAATACAATGTAGTAAGTTAGCACCAAAAAAGGAAGTGTTTAGACACTGTTATTGAACTGTATGTCACTCAAGATTTAGCATTGTTCAGAGCCACAAGACTTCAGTTATTACAGAAAGTGTACCAATATGCCTCTGTTCGAACTATTCGACCCTCTATGTTGCTTGTGTTAATAAGAAATGATGTCATTAGCGATGCCCCTTAGCAACTTTAAAATAAAAATATAAAGCAGTTGTTGAGCTAAGTAGCTTTCTTTCATACAGTTGGTATGAATATATTATATAAGTATTTCTTGACTCTAAATACTATAAGAATCATGGCCCTTGGGGGCTATTAGAATGGCAAAGTCAACAGTCTGAGGCACAAATCCTAAAAACCTTGTTCGTGCATTTGTTAACCATGGCTGCTCAAGTTAAACATGGAACCAAGTAAAAAAACAAAAACTTCAGTAATTAGTCAGTAAATTGTTAATTTGAGCAGCAGAAAATTATACAATTTAAAAGACATACCAAGGTAGAAATTCTCTGGAAGATGTATAGCCTCACACTTTGCTGCATGCTTTTATGTGTATAGAAACTCACCACCTTCACAATTTTGACCTATGGACTAAATTTAAGCATAGTGTGAACGTGTATACATTTACCTTGAATTTCTGGTGTTGCACTGATGTTTATTTATGTAGCGCTATTCAGCGATTCATTGAACCAAATAAGGCCAAACAGTAGGTAGCCTGTTAGTGATGAGGCTATGCACATGTTAAACACTGACTCATTGAAAAGTTATCTTGAAGAGGAAAGGGAACAACAGTAGAGTTTAACATTTAGAGGAAGAAATACAAAAAAACCCTCCCCTATCAAAGATAGATGAAACAACAAATGTGAGCTTGACCTTAAATGAAAGTTGGGTGAAGCCCTATTTGGCTATCATTAAGTGTTAAGCCCATCTTCCATTATTACCTATTCGGATTGGCTCACCAGAGTTTTCAGGGTTTTCCATTAGGTCATGGTACTTAGTACCAAGAACTCTTTTACAGCCTACTGTGCCAGGGCTCCAAGCGATTCAAGGAGTTAACAGACTGCCATGACTGGCTGGTCAGTGGCATCACTTGATGAGTCATCAGTGCGTCTCCTTCACGAAAATCAAAATCCCCAGTTTTGAAATGTGCAATGAGGGAAACAAAACAAAAAAAAATGACGCTGTGATCCCAGAGTCTGACGAAAAGGCACAGACCAAGAAGCAGGTATAATTGTTACCCCGACGTCCACCAATGCTCAGCCACATTGTTGTAACGACCTCAGGACCTGTCCACATGTAGCCGGGGATCTCCCAAAACGAAGATACGTTTCTACGGTTCGGCCTGTCATCCACACGGAAACGCAACTTTGCGGCACGAAAACGGATCTTTTTAAAAACTCCGGCCAAAGTGAAGATCTGCGTTTTCTCCATTTTCAGCGTTTGCGTGTGGACAGACATAACCGGAGTTTTAGGATTCGCAACGTCACTTTCTGCGACACAAATGCTGACGTCACGTTTGCGACCTGTGTTTGCACTACAGCATGGACGCCCTCAGATCTGCGCTCGCGTTATCAACTGTCCAAGCGCTTTTTGCTTGTTTGTTTGTACGTTTCATGTTTTGTTGAACGTAAGCAGGAAGGCAAAAAGTTAACCTGACTGGATAGGATACGGGGAACTACTGCCCCCTACAGGTCTGGCATGTTAATGAATGTGCATAACAATGCCCTTATGCGGTTACGTGTGGACGGAGTTTTTTTTTAAAATGAGGTGGTGTAGACGCAAGTTTTTTTAGCGACCGATATTTGTTTGTGAAAACCGGCTACGTGTGGACTAGGCCTCACGCAGATGAAGCCACCCTCGTTTTTAATAAATAATAAATCAAGACGAGTTCTACCACTTTGAGTCATGTTGAACTGATCCGAGTAGGTACTAATGGAAAAAGGACTTAAGTTTGATTCAATTCTGACCAAAGTTTTAGGAGTAAACACTGGTCACATCTTGCAAACTTCTGGACAGACAGACAACAGACGCATCACCAGGGAGTGAGCTCATAAAGCCCACGGCTGGATGAGCTAAAAATGGATCCATGAGAAGCACAAACAATAGATACAGTAGATTTTTGACTTGTTTTAACACTCGCTACAAGAAGTTCGTTAAACATTTTACCTTCTATGTGTCAGAGACTATGCTACAGGACAAAACATTGCCCTAACATGAACACGGGTAGCCCATAAAAAACAGCTGTTCCATATCATTTTGATACTGGCACCTTGTAACATCAGACAACAAAGCTCTAAATAGCATAGATAAACAGTAAAAAAGATTATCGTAGCTTCCAAAGGAAGCCAATGGAAGTCAATGGAAAATTGGCCCATGTTTTTGTCTCACTTGTAATAGTCACAGTTTAAGGCACAAGAAATGCAACACGAGAAGCAAACACAGTTTCAAGGGGTCAGAAAGCAGTAGGGGTCAGTAGGGCTACTTCCAAGGCTGGATAAAAAAGAAGGTTGCATCAAAGAAAATATGGTGACCCCTTGGAAAATAAAGGAGGGGAGATAAAAGTATCTACCTATATAACAAGTAGAATATTCTATTTTATAAGTTGTAACTTTTAGAAAAGAAGGAACATTGATGATTGACAAGCTTTTAGCCAATGAGCATGCAGTTTCATCATCTGATATGCCCCTCACTTGTCAAATCTGTTTTTTAAAACCACCAAGATAGCCACAATGGAAGCACTCAAAAACTGGACTTTAGAAGATATTTGGTCATGCGACAGTAGCTATGTCCATCTTTTATCCTGTCTAATGAACTTCCTTTGGACTACCAACACACTATGACATCAGGACCTTAAGGTGGGGTGGAACTCGTGTAGCACATATTTAACATTTTAAAAGTAATACTTAAACTGAAATTATCATTTTTTCCAACCCTCCAACCAAATAATTTTGGTGCCTAACCCTAACCAAAGCACAGGTAAGACTAACAGGAAACAGTGGCTGAATGCAAACCTAAAAACAGTACCACAAGAGGCCTATATTCCAGTCACCTTGTCAAAGTCAGACCTACTTATTCCACTGCACTGAAATCACTGCACTGAAGCCTATCAGTGATAATGTTTTTCTTATGAAGTGGTGTCAGGTGTCAGGTGTTTGGAAGGATTTTTTCTGCCAGTGGTCAAATATGGAGGTCAAAAATATCTCCTCTCACTTTGTAAATGTACAGTAGCAGGATTGTCTGGGTTATATGAAGGCTATCGGCAATGAGACCAACCTTGAAACAAAAAATTCAGATAGTAGTTGGTAAATTGTTCATTTGAGCAACAGAAATTTGTCCAACAATTTAGAAGATATGCCAAAGTAGAAGTGCTCTGCAAGCCTCATGTAAAGCCTCACAGTACATCTGCACGCTTTTATGTGTATAGATTCTTTCTTTCTGCTTCTGTGAATTAATCCATCAAAATCAAATACAACACATATAAGAACTCACAAACTGCTAAAAGCTATCTGAGCACTTGCATGTGGGGCGCAATCTCTTTCTAATGAAATAAATCTGATATCCATGCAGCCATCTCTTAGCATATACCTTGAATACCCAAAACAGCCCATACTGCACACATTTTGGATTAACTGTTGAAATATTTCATGAAACTTACCCATGGATTGCCGTGTCAGCTGTGTAGCTCCTTCGTCTGAGTCTGTGTCATCAATGTGGTTTGAGCCTTGCAGAGCTCCACTTCAGCCCAGTTCACTTCCTGGCCTGCCTTTTTTTAAAACTGCTGTACAAAGTGTCATAACACCCTCCCTTAAACCACAAGATGCAGCGCTCATTCAGCACAGACAAGCAGAAATACAAAGCCAGCATTAAAAAACAAACAAAGCGAGTGCACTTAGTAGCAGAAACTACTGAACCCTGCTCCTTTCCACAGTTATTGTGTGATGATGATTAACTCCCCTTTGGATTGTAAAGCTTTGAGTTGTTTGAATCTTGCAAAAAACTAACAGAGTGCTTACACCAGTGTAGACATACACATGTATCAAGTTTCATTGGTTGTTTGACTGCTACATGAACTACACAACTAACTTCCCCTTTACAGTGCAGATGGACCACTCCTTCCTCTGGTCAGTAATTATGTCACAAACAAACACTAACCTGTGGCCTGCTGCTGTGTATATAGCTCTCAGTTTGGTAACTAAAAAAGATGTGAAGTTGGAGCTTCCGAAGTCTTAAATCCACAGAGTGTTTATCATATATCATATCCCAGGATCATCAAGCTAACTGTTGAAGATGTGTAGTTATTCTTACTGGGGTATTATAAATCTGCTACACAGCATGTGGACACCATGTAAAAAGGAGGATTTATAGCCCAATGTGACATCATTCAGTAGTCTGTGCCCTTTTGAAGATAAATGATTATTATACCATGCTATTTTGGTTTCTTAGCATCAAAAGCAACTTTATTTGAACAGCACATTGGAGAGGAAACCTAGCTAGCTTAGTTAGCATAGGATTTATAGGCTATATATGTTCAGCACATAGATACAAATAACCACTAATTAGTGCTAAGCAACATATAAACAAATAAAATATCCCACTTTCGGTCACCCCACATGAATCAAAGACCTTTTGGACAGGATTTTAGTATGAGATATCATGACCAGCTAAAGGGGCACTGATGACAAAGAAGACATATTGTCTTTCTGATGTACACCTGCTACCTTTACCTGCTGTCCTTACTCAGCTCTGAACAGACAGAGACACACTGCACGAGGATGCTGCTGTTATTTTTTTCAAGCCTTTTTACTCTTTCAATTAATTTGCTTAAACTGCTAAATTAGAACAACTATGACCAACTGGGTTACTAATGTTCTCTGCAAACATGACTCTCACTGCAGTATTATTATAGGCAAGGCAAGGCAGGCTTATTCAAATAGCACATTACAAACACAACAATTATTCAAGGTGCTTTACAAGATAAATCTAAAATCAAAAATAATAACAGAAACAACAAACGAGTAGTCAAATACAATCATGAAAAAAGCTGTTTTAGTTTTAGCTTCTTCTTTTATAAATAGGTAGGGTTGGAGATGATCTGACCTCAGAGGGTTGTTGGTTCCATCTATGGGTAGCAGAGCGGCTCAAATGCCCTTTTATCCTGTTTAGACCAGATCTTGCAGACCTAAGAGATATACTGGGCTTGTATTCATTCATCATCACAGGTGACCTGTTTATCACAAACAAATATTTTATAGTCAGCCATTTATTAATTAATATAGCGGCATGCAACCCCTGGGCCGAGGCTCGGTGTGAAATTTATGGTTTTCAGGGTTTTGATCGCTTCTTATTGTTATTTTTGTTAGTGTTTTTAATGATAACTCGGTTTCCCTGGGTCTTTGCCTGTGTGTTATGAATAAATCTGATTTTTTTCCGGTACCGGTACTGTTTTTATCCGCGACACTTTAAAGGCCGGTCTGTGAAAATATTGTCAGACATTAACCAGTCCGTGGCACAAAAATGTTTGGGGACTGCTGGGTTAATAAACAATCAAAAATACTTTAAATCCAAATCTATATTTCACTATATTTATAATTCAAACTTATGCAGAGAGCTGAGAATTGGAGTGATTTGCTCTCTCTTCCTGGTTTCTGTTTACATTCTAATCACTGTAGACTGCACCACTGTTTGCTCCTCTGGCACACAAACTGAAATCAGCTGGTTGTAGTGGAATCAAAAGGCAAGCAGAATATTAGTTCCAAGGAATTCAGGCACTGAGATTAGGTTCATGTAGCAATTCCCATCCCAGAACCAAAGTCTCCATAGAGAGTATATTTTCCTTATGAATTGAAACTTGAATATTGAGGTTTGTTTTTCTTTTTAGGGATGGAAACTTTGTCACCTATATGTTGAAACTATGCACTCATAAAGTAATACATGTGTATGATATATATCTCAGCTGCACCACTGGAAACAATTATTGAATGAGTGTGCTTGTTTGGGACTGTGATGCATGAATTTGGTCAACAGTGATTAATGGGCCTCTCATTTGTTCCATTCTTACAGACAGTAAAGTTGTCTTTATGTTACTTTACTAAGGCTAAGCTTGTTTGATGCAGATGGTGTGACTTTATAACTTACAGTACAATGACAAAGTATTTACCACCTGCCTCATTTCTTAGTTGTTTTTTTTTTGGCATATTTGTCACACGTCAGTGTTTCAGATCATCAAATAAATTCTAATTTGAGATAAAGAATAAAGATATTGTAACGAGTATTAAGGGTTTTGCACTGTGATTGAACTGTGTTGTGCATTCTAATGTTCTTTGGGGTCATGTTTTGGTGCACCACGGGAAATGACGTGGTGGGGTACGCCGGAAAGGGAGGGAATGTTATTGTTGTTGTGATTGTTGTGAAAGCGAGCGAGGTTGCTGTAACCTGGAGTTCTTTTGTGGGCATAACGGCCCAATTGTCCGTGTTCTTGCAATAAACGCCGGTGAGTTCCAAACAGTCTGGTGCTTGAGTGCTTGGAGAAATGTTACAATATGTTAGCCTATGGGCGATCATGGCTCAAGAGTTGGCAGTTCGTAATTGGAAGGTTGCCGGTTCGAGCCCCGGCTCCGACAGTCTCGGTCGTTGTGTCCTTGGGCAAGACACTTCACCCGTTGCCTACTGGTGGTGGTCAGAGGGCCTGGTGGCGCCCCCCAGTGTCCGGCAGCCTTGCCTCTGTCAGTGCGCCCCAGGGCAGCTGTGGCTACAATGTAGCTCACCATCACCAGTGTGTGGGTGACTGAATGTAGTGTAAAGCGCTTTGGGGTCCACAGGGACTAAAGCGCTATACAAATACAGGCCTTTTACCATTTGACTTCACTTTGTCACACAGGTGCTATTTAAGTGATTTGTTGATTCATCTGGTCTGGCAGTTATTATTGATGGGGGTGACTCAGCTTTTTAAAGAAATGTGGTTAATCACAGCCACATAATCACACTATTTAAGAAGAGGAGCAATTAATTTTAAAACTTTAAGGTTGGGTCAGGTTATGATGCACTGAGTGTCCACTCTGCTTACAAACCACAGTGCCTTTAATGATTAGTTATTATTAATCACTAGCTCTCTTCCACAGGGTGTTCTTTGTCCTGTCTTCAGCCAGAGGTTTCTTCCTGTTTAAAGGGAGTTTTTAGTTCTCACTGTAACCAAGTGCTTGCTCATATCGCAGCTGTTTGATTGTTGGGTTTTCTCTGTATTATTGTTGGGACTTCGCCTCACACTATAAAGCACCTTGAGGGAACTACTATTGTGATTTGGTGCTATGTAACTGAAACTGAATTGGACTGACATGGTAGGTTTGGGTAGCTTTTTGTCTAAATACTTTTTTTGTTAATCTGAAACATTTAAGATGTCATGAACACTGGGTTTTTTAATTTTTGTGTTTATTTTCTGTGCTTTGACTTCTTTTTCAGTTTAAATTATTTTTGTTTCACACATTTAGGGTCTGTTTCTTTGTTTACATCCTCGTCCTATGCTTTTTGGGGCAATCATGCTCATTTCATGACTTAAGTTTGAGAAATATGAAAAAGAAAGTGTGAAACCGACATTGCTCATTTGGAAATGTAAGCAATGTCAGCCAAAACTTTAATCAGCCGTAATCATCACATGGGCCTAAAACGAGATATTTCTGCTTCGGTGTTTTCATAGATTAATTTTGATCTTCTTCACGTCGGTTCTCATTAATTATTATATTATGTTTGCCTGCTGGTAGACACAGTTTCACGCAAGTTACTTCCTTGGTTTGATAAAATAAAGGTTCATGATTAAACGAGTGAGAAAATCACATACTCTTAAAACTTCAAATGAAAATTACCAAAAAATTTCTAAATTACAATGAAACGTTTTTGTTTTTTTCCCTTGTACATGATTACATGGCCTGAGCCCGACCCTAAACCCACACTTCTGAGGTTTCCAGAATCCCCTGCCCACACTTTTAGACTCACCAGTTTTAATCTGATCTCCCACACAACCATGACCTCCAGTCATGGGTGTGGCTGTTGTGTTGGGAGTTCAGGCACCTTTGATGGTGATAAGATCTGTGTGGTGATGTTTTATCAGTTTTTTCATAAATATTACACGACCTAGCAACGGCTGGCTGAACCTGTGCAGCTGCGCTATGACTCTGCTCGTCCTTCCTCTCCATGATACATTTTTTGGTGAATGTGTAAATATTAGAGCGCCATGACAACCAGCTATGTATTATAATTCAGCTGTTGGTAAAACTTTGATCCACTTACTCAAAGAAAACATACTTTTTATATATAAGTTTATTATTTTTTTCTATTTATTTGTTTAAATTCGAACTGCAGTAGTAATTGTTGTGTCAGAAGCATTGGCGTGGACATTTCCCATTTCTCCTGTGATCTCTTTAACCGTCCGTATAAAATGTAACTTAATATAGAGACAGGTAGCCTAGTCAATGTACCGCAAATGTCTAGAATTCGATAAACTGTCCTTTCGCATTAAAAGACCTGTCAGTGAGTCAAATCACTGGTTTGTGGGGCTTCAGAGATCACAGGAACAACACACCGTGTTATTTCTTGGCTATTTTACATGCCAGTCTATCCAGATTATTGAAAATGAATATTCTCTTTAGGTATATAACCATGTTATCCAAAATCGGCCACAAACATGATTCTGCTGGACTTCTGCTGGATATAACGACTGTTGCTTTAAATGTGTATTTGACAGGAAGGGCATATTTGGGTCGTCGTCTTTTGTGCGCAAGGTGTAATCAGCCTGAAAACAGAACAAAAGACGACGACCCAAGTTCACCTTCCTGCAGCATATGCAGAGCTTGGTGCTGATTTGAAAAAAATGGGGTGGGTTTTGGCACAAGAAAATGAATATCTGCTCTAATACCAAGACGCAGAAACCAAGTACACAACATGTACTATTTCAATTAACTAGTTGAAATAAAACAGGTCCTTTTTTAAAGCTGACCTGAGGAAAAACTATTTAGATTACTCCCCTTCTGGCATTTTGCATGTAGTCCCGCACACAAATGAAACTACAGTGAAGCTAAAAGGGAAATTTATGTTTGGATCAGTAAGTCAGGTGGGTTAAAAACTTTATGTTGTTGCATGGTTTAAGAGAAAATCAGAAACTATTGGAGAAAACAGTATCCACGCACAGACAGCAGTGCAACCGAAGTCCGCATTTTAAAAAATGTTTGAGCAATAAAAAGATCCCAAATTGGGGGGAATACTGCACTCCAAGTATCTATTGTTAAACATCTCAAAATCTCAGTAGTTTGCTGATTTTTGTTCTTATGCCGTTAACAGATTGGTTTCTTTTTTGCTGCCTTTGTGGGACTGCATCAAGGCTTAACTCTTTAGCTCCTCCACTTTAAAAACAGGGTCTCAGAGCAGATGCATTGCATGAATTTGCAACCACTTGAAAGATCCTGCCACTCTGCAACGATATCTGCCGGTATGAACCTTACAGGCTGAGAATACCCACAAAACTCTCACTTTTATTTTGTTTCCCCTGTCACTGGGGAAAAGCTCAGACTGATGTGGTGGTGCCTTGATGGGAAAGTCAGATAGCGTGCCTACTTTTGCCTCTCTGGGAAATTCCAAATATGCAGACGTTATCTCCTGCGGTGCTGTGTGTTGTCAATTAGAGTCCCCCGTGTTAAAAACAAAGACAACTTTGAACACGTCTGTTCTTTGATACGAACGAATAGAAATGAATCAACATTGCTAACACATAATACTTGTTATATTGTTGTTGTTAGGATGAGAACAACAGTGGCACAACTAGCTACACATCATCTTGAAGTTAAACAGTTTATTAAATTGTTAAAAGACTTTCATTCAAATTTAAATAATAACTGTGTGTTCTTAATAATAATCTGTTTTTTTTTTTTATTACTTTCAGCATCTATTAGGTTAGGTGGTGGCTGTTGAACCTTGTCAAGACTCCTTACCCCGATCTGCAAGTGCTTGGAACAAAATGTTTTGATTTTGACTTATAACATTGGAAATGTAATATTATAAAGTGCCTGTGTAGTAAAGTTTTTTACCCTGCCAAACTGATATACCTAATTAAAGAGAAACCGTAGTACAAAAGAACAAACGGTGATGGGGGAATGGTGGTTTCTAGTAGATATTTATATGTTAAAATGAGCAATTTTAGCTAGGTGGTTGCTAGGTATAGATATAATCCAACTTTTGCATATATAAAGGTGAGGTATTATAAGATGTTAGTGTCATTAAATTGAAATGATACAATGCTTTTAAAGGGTGTTTGTTTAGGTGAAAATGCTAAAAATGTGTCGCACTAATAAGCAGAACTCAGTTCTGCTCCACATTAAAATAATTAGCATTTATAAGCTAATTGCCTTTTCACAACAGTCTCCATTTTTTTTTATGTGGCCACTTGGTTAAATGCTTAACCCATTCTACCAACACTACTGGGCCAACCTAAGTGTCAAGTTTTGTCACTCAGCTTTTGATGAATGTAAAAGTTACACATCAGCAAAAGGTGTAGCTTTTGGCGGCCAAAGAAAGAAAGAAAGGAAAAACAAACGTGCAGGTTTTGTATGTTATACTAAATAAACTGGAATTGACGTCATAGTGTTGTGCGTAATATCTAAACTTATTAGTGACTTCAGAACATTCATTTTCTTAGCAGCTAGCAGGCTAACTTAGAGGAACGGGGCTCAAATGTTGCGTTTGAGTTTTAAAGTTGGAGAATCAGAATCAGAAAAGAGACTATGTAGAGCAAAGGGCAGATGACTGGACACGGTTCATTCCATACTGGCCAGCAAACAAGACTTCATTTCTTTGAAAAAGTATTTTATTTTTCAAAAGATGTCATTTCTGCCCACACCTCACTTCTGCAGTTTTCCCCCACGCATCAGTAAGTAACCCACACAAAAATGACCCAAAAGCAAATGTCACCAGATAACTCTTTAGAAAAGGAAGAAAAAGCCATAGATGAGAAACCAAAAGGGTCTTAAAGAGCCAACAAAATGAAAGTTGCATTTTAAAGAAATCACTTAATCACTCCGTTCAGTCATTAGTTGTCATCTGTTTTCCAAAATGACCCTCTTTGGATGCTGTCATTCCATTCATTGGATGTTTTTAATGGTAATCAGGCCCATAGATATGTACAGCTAATAACATGCTTTGAGTCAAATAAAAATATTTGAAGCAATTTAATAAAATTTGATTTATATAGTGCTAAATGACAAAAACAGTTACGTCAAGGTCCTTTATATATGAGGGGCAAAGATCCTACAATATTTCAGAGAAAAAAAAAGAAAACAAATGTATGACCCCCTATGAGCAAGCGCTTTGGCAACAGAGGCAAAAAAAACTTGAGCAGAACCAGACTCAGGGATGGGCCTCCATCTTCCATGACTGGTTGGAGTTGGGAGGAAGAAGTGAAGAAGAGCCAGAGCGTAATAACAACTAATAACTAGTGTGTTGGTGTTTTGTGGCATAACCAAACGGGTAAAGATAGATATTGATTTATTAGCCAATAAAAGTCAGTTAAATATATCATGTAAACTAAGAAAAATCAATAGCAGAAAAGCTCTCTCTCTCTCTCTCTCTCTCTCTCTCTCTCACACACACACACACACACACATTCTTCAAGAATCTGAAGCTTGATCTGAAACAAGTGAGTCAAGTGACCATAATGTACAGTACAATTTTAAATTCAGCCCACACTGTACACTCCTAAAATATGTTGGAAGGTCAGTGGTGTTGATCTTTCATGTCTGGTGCCTGGATGTGTAGTTTCCTTCATTTTGCATTACCTAACAGAAAAATAGTTTCTATAGAATGCAGGAAAATGAATGATGATGAAGTTCTATTAAACTGCTTCAGCTGCAGGCTGCTGGTATTGCCAAGTCTTACACAATGAACACTTGTGAGAACACTTGTGAGCCATGTGCCAACTCACAATTCCTTCAATTGTTTGACCATGTGTTCACAGTCGACCACCATGGGAACAATGGCAGTGTGCACCACCACTTCCTGTTGGGGGAGTTGTGGAGGCAGTGCAGCTAGCTTAGTGATGAAAAACAAAATGCAAATATATTGACGCTTGTAAATACTCCTTAAAAACTGCGTGGGAGTTACCATACAATGAGTGATTTGCATGTTGCAGTTTTTTTTCTGAAGAAAGGACCTGGAGGGGAGAAAAACGTAGGTGTACGTGCAAACGTGGCAGGTATGCAGAGAGGTGGGCGGTGTGTGGAGACGGTGCAGGTGGGAGGAAGAATCTGTACAGAAACTGCCTCTCATTGTTAAACAAATGATGGGAACAGATATTCTTCAGACCGGCCTCTTTTGTTTTGTCTGCAGGAAGATGTGAAACAAATTTCTTTTTATTTGCTTTGATCAAACATTTATTCATTTTTGGAGGTTCCCAACCTCCAAATTTTGTAAATAACTTTTCAAAATGTCACCAGTGCTTTCAGTACTGTAAAGACAGCAAACACCTTAGAGCCTAGAGCATTTGAGTCTACCATATGGGCACTAATATGAACACCGCTTTTGCATTAGGCTAATAATCGGCCATGGTGCGACTAACCTTTCCCTGTTGTCCAAAATTACAGCAGACCAGGATTTCATTGTTTTGCCTTTCAAATCATTTGGCAGGCTCATCTTTATATTTAACTGATCCAGTTAGCTCACTTCTTGTATAGCTTAGCCTCATAACCTCTTTTTTTTTCATGAAATTTCATTAGAGTATGTTCCTTGTCTAAACAGGTTTACCAGCTTCTATCAGTATGCAAAGACATAAACAGTTGTGGTCCAAAGTCTAGATGCAGTCACCGTAGGTGTGAAAGGGGTATACGTCTGAATAAAATGTATACATACTGTATAGATGATCCAAGATTCAAGATTCTTTATTTGTCACATGCATAGTTATACAGGTACAACACACAGTGAAATGTAAATGTGATGCAAGTATATACAGTCAGGCTCATAAATATTGGGACATCGACACAGTTCTAACATGTTTGGCTCTATACACCACCACAATGGTTTGCAAATGAAACGAACAACACCTTCAAGCTTGACTGAAATTGGCTGCTGCCCACGTTCAAGCCAAATTCTTTCTGTAGAAGTGTTATGGTCAGACGAGACCCAAGAACACTATAGCAGCTGTCGAGCATTACAGTGGTAGCATCATCCTCTGGGGCTCTTTTGCTACCAGTAGTACTGGTGCATTGGACATGGGTGGAAGAATGAAGGTGGAGGACTATCTCAAAATGATAGGTTCGCCTCACTTCAGCAGCTAGATGGTTGAAACTTGGACACAGTTGGGTGTTCGAACAGGACAATAATCTTAAACAAGCATCAAAACTGATTTTGGGTAAAAGATGCTAACATTAAGCTTCTGGATTGGCTTTTCCAATCCCCCCACCTGAATCCTATGAACAATTTCAGGACTACTCTTAAAAACAGAGCCCATGGGAGGCAACCCACCGATTCTGCCCAGTGGGCCAAATATCCACCCAAAATTATTCTTACAAGCTTGTTGATGATTTTCCAGAAGTGCCTGGTCCAGATACAACTTGCATGTACATTAAAACAAATATTAGTGGTGGTGTATGCCTCCAATTAAAAGTGTTTCTATACTTTTTACTCTGCGTGGTTTAGAGATATTCTGAAATAAATACAAACAAGAAAGAGAACAGTTAAAAAAAAATGATTAAAATCCCCAAATTTATGCCATTATTGAAGTGTACACATTTGTTGTTGTACTAAAAGTAAAAATGACAAATATTTTCAATTGTTATCTTTTTTTAAGATATATAAATGTTACCCCCACCCCCACCCAATTTGAAACACTTACTGTTAAATTGTCAAAGTTGCAACGATGGAAAAATAACACCATCAATTTTCATATGGCTTGACGTATGTTTTAGTTTCATATTTGGTTTTCAAATATTTTAAGTTATATTTAGTGCTGAATTGGATATCTTAGGGTTGTTTTAGTGGGTGGGGGGGAGACTGGCTCACATATGTACGCATTTGTGGTTGTATGTCTGTTTCCATATTTACAAAAGGTTGTATGAAACCCAAAATAGCCACAGACTGAAAGCTTCCTGTGTTTGCAGCACTTATGCAAAAGTGAGTGCTGTTGCACTTTGTGCCCACCGAGATCTTTATCTTTCTGTCCATTTGTCCTCTGTTTTAAGAAAATATGCAGTCCATTCAAATGCACATCACAAAATGATTTAAAATAAGAGACAAAACAATACTGCAGTTAGATAAAATAAAATGTTTACAGTGATCCTAAAACCAATGAATAACTAACATGATCGTCCTGCTGGCATCATTTGCAGTCAGCTACAGCTGCAGTATTAGTAATTAAGAGTGCAGAATGGGCTGTATGTACACTGACCGGCTGGCCATTTCTCCAACCATCCCATGATGAAAAATTGTGCTTAAGTAAAGCACAAGCTTGAGCAGAATTACTGAAGATTTTAAGGATCTTTTATCGTTTGGTAATTCGAGGCCTGAAAGTAGTTCAAATACAATCAGCAGCCACAGCTGGTAACAGCAGGTGGGTTTGGTTTCACTCTGTCTTTCCAAATATTGTTAACCTGCTGCCTCACAGTTGCCTGATAAAAATGTGCTGTCTAAATGTGTGACCAGATAATTGAACACTACTTCTCTTGTGGCAACACTCAGTTACATTATTTGTTTTTTATTAATGTACAACACCGGTGACTTATTCTTCCTGAGATGCTATGATGCCACCCACCGCTCACCTCTTCCTCTGGAAGGTGTTTATAATCAGACAGATGTGGTTCTGCACCACTTTGATATAGAAAATGATGGTTTGCATGTAGGCTGTATCAAAGTAAACTGACATTTAATCGCTTAACCAGAGCGATGTTTACCCCACGCTCAGCACAAATATATACCCTTAGGCAAAGAGTAAAGAGCCACACATTTCAGCAACAAGAGTTTTAAATAAGTCACATACATGCAGTAATTGTGCAGACAATGTTTAACGTTGGCTGTCACAATGGGCTGAATCCTGATCTTTTTCCCCTGAGTGTTTTCTTCATTTGATAGCAGCCAAATTGCCTTTTTTCCTCCTATTTAACTGATTAGTGTATTAGTTTTGAAGGGCATCCTTAATTAAGATCACACGAAGGATTTCATTATTAATGATGTACATGGGACATATAGAAGTGTAATATTGCATTAAAGTCATTGAAGGTCTTCAAAGCACTATTTTAAAATAACATTTATAATGCATTTATTCTCACAGCACAGTTATGTTTAACCTTGTTTAACCTAGAAAGCTCTACATCGGGGAGTTAAGAGGTCACATGAACACTAGAACTCTTCATGGTGAAATGAAATACATCATTGCTGCTTACATAGGAATTAAGAAGGCAATAATCAGCAAGTCAGATCACCTATAAAAACAGAAGTTTTTTTTGTAATTTATAGGACTGGAGCATTTATTAATGTGTGTTAAAACAATGCCAGAATCTACACAGGAGTGGAAATCCCAGCAAATCCTCCCCAAGGTCTGACCATGCAATGCTCAGTGAAACTAAAAAAGCTCAAGAGGCACATGCCAGACTCTGCAGACCTCAGATGTAAAAATGTTAAAGTTCATGACAGTCCAGTTTGAAAAACCCTGAACTAAGCATTACTTGATTGAAAGGGCTGGCAGGAAAACACTGCTGCACATCTGAACAAACTTCAAATACGTGTAGAAATGTGTTCTCTGGAAAGACACGACCAACATGGAGACGTTTGTGTCATAACCAGTGCAGGAGCTAATTTGCTTAGAACACTGAAGCAAGACTTTGACACATGCACAGTGCTCAGTTTAACAAGGTTTACTGTTGTACAGACTATGAATGTATGACAGAAATAGTTAACAGATGGAAATGGGTCAACGGTCAGTGTAAGGAAGAGGGCTTACTAGTAACATTTTAGCAAGTTGTACGTCGCTTTAGGAGGAGTTTGCACCTGATTAAGCACCACACTTTAAACATCAATAACCATTTGCACACAAGAGGTTTATTAATTGAATAAGATAAGATAAGATAACTCTTTATTGTCATTGCACAGCCATACATAGTACAACAGTACAATGAAATTGGAAAACTGTCCCACGTTGGCACCTCATATAACACAACACGACACGATAAGACACATCACAGTGCACACAAACAACACAAACAACACAACAGAGTATAATAACTTAATAAAAAAGAAGAAGAAGTGTAAAAAAAGAATAATAAGTGTATTTGTATTGCACACTGTTATTGTTACACAATAATTATTATTGCACCTTGTTATAAATATTATTGTTACTGTTTTACCGTTGTTACCTCCCCTCCCAAAGAGTCCAGGTAGGTAGCCAATCAGGTCAGCTATCTGCATTGATTAGGGCTATTGCCCTGCTGTAAAAGCTGTCCTTGAGTCTATTTGTTCGGGACCTCAGCAGCCTGAACCTCCTGCCAGACGGCAGCAGCTTGAACACCCGGTGTCCTGGGTGTGTACTGTCCCGTAGGATGCTGCGTGCCCTCTTGAGACAGCGAGTGCTGTACAGGTCCTTCAGGGA